>BMAO01031416.1:0-21122 GCA_019973975.1 Trichonephila clavata | reverse complement strand
GCAATTCTTATAAAACTTGTGGTGCGATGGCTTTCACACCTGCATTCACCAGTCTTCTAATGCTGGTGGCAGCCACTTTTGTATCCAAGTCAAACTTCTTTAAAATCATTGACTTTTGGTATTATCACGTAGGAGAATCAATTTGTAATATAAAGTTAAAACATCGAATGATAATAGGTATTGTGTTTGAAATAATTGAATGTAATTGATAAAGTGTAAAAATGTATGATTATACAGTGTGATATTAAAATTATTTCTAGAATTTAATTTACCTTTAAATTCTGTTGCTGTACTTGTTTTAAAACTCATTAAACCAAAAAAAAATATCACACCATTATTTAATTCAGCAATTTTAGGTGCAATTAGAGAGTACAAATATTTTATTGTAAAACACTCCGGTCATTCATTTACAGAAAAATTTTATCAAAAAATTTGAAATTATGGAAAAATTACATCCAAAGAAATATTCAGAACATTTTTAGACCCAAACATGTACCAACTGCAAATTACCGACGTAATGAAACAGCATCATGCCAAATTATACTTACTTCGGAGTGCTCTTGAAAAATGCATAATACACGTAAAATTTGTTAATCCCTATTATTCCTGAAGCTTCTTATTTAAAAAGTAATTTATGTGTTATAAGTTCTCCTTCGCTATTAAATAAAAAAAAAATATTAAGTTAGTCGGTGCCCCCTATCCCGCTAATGTTAAATTGAGCATTTTTATGTACCGGTTTCTCAGAAACTTAAATGTACAGACTTAAAATTTTTTCTGTATATTAATTAGACTTTTTTATTTAAAATGATCGCAAGCTTTTTCAAATATATTGTTTAGTTTTTCAAAAACATTCATCACAACAGTATCACTATGAATTTTTTGAAAAATGTCATTTTTTTTCACGATAACTGACTTTTACAAAAATATTATGGGAATATTAATAAAAGTTCCGTGCAATATATATAGTTAGATATCAGTAATATTCAGTGAAGATTGCAAGTGCTTCCGTTGAATAAGTTCTGAGAAAATTGCACACGCATTTTAAAAGCACCGTTTTGAGATAATTGCATTTTTATTATAAAATGTCACTTCATCAAAAAAATTATGAATTACAATCTGTATTTACACTATTTTTTTAAATATTAGCTTATTCTCAATAAGTTTTAAGACTTTTTACTTATTTCTTTTACTTAGATTTCTCAGAATAACATATATAGAATTTTTCACTTTTAATCTATCGAGATATTTTATAGCATTTGCATCATTTTTCTCAAATTATGCATCAATTTTGAAGAATTTTCTGTTCTGATACATTATTGTCATCCAAGATTATTATAAATCATCATAAATACCATGTAAAATGTGTCAATACATAAAAATATGACTTTTGTAATACATCATTATACGACATCTCGAAAAGTTTCATTAGAATAAATTCACATAGAAACACAATTTCTTAAAGTATCAGAATTAAAAAGATTCTTAAAATATTACATAAATGGTATCCAAAACAACAACAAGAAAACTGATTTTATGTTTTTAAACATGAAATTTGTGTTTTTTTGGTATGTAACAAGTTTTGTGCAACGAAAAAGGTCATTGCATTTTGGTATATATTTATGTACCTTTTACTAAGAAACTATTGAACACAAAGCTTAAAATTTTGTGTGCATTAAATAAACCTTTATCTTTATACAGAAGTGAAATTTTTTAAAAAATTGATCAGCCTGTTTAAAAATGTAATTTTTGTACAGTAGAAAATAATGAATTTTATAAAAGTTTTCCTTTTCTATGTTACGACATCTACTTTTTAGCTAAATGTCTGAGGAATATCTCAAAAATTTCACTTCAGTATACACAATATATATGAAACATAAAATAAATATTTCTAGTTCATGCAAACAATAGATTTTTTAGAAAAAAGAAGACACAAATTAAAAAATATATCTTTATAAGACAATAATACACGATTATATGACATTTCGAAAAATTTCATTAATGTTTTATATATTCATATGTAAACACAATTTCTTTAAGTATCAGAATTAAAAGGATTCTTAAAATATTGCATAAATGTATCCAAAACAACAACAAGAAAACTGATTTTGTGTATTTTTTGGTATTAACAAGTTTCGTGCAACGAAAAAGGGCATTGCATTTTGAGATATATTTATGTACATTTTACTAAGAAACTATTGAACATTAAAGCTTTAAAATCTGCGTGTGCATTAAATAAACATTTATATTTATACAGAAGTGAAATTTTTTTTGAAAAAAATTATCAGCCTGTTTAAAAATATAATTTTTGCAGAGTACAATAAGGAATTTAATAAAAATTTTCCTTTTCTGTGTTACGACATATGCTTTTTAGCTAAATGTCTGAGGAATATTTCAAAAATTTCACTTCAGTATACACAAGAATATATATGAAATATAAAATAAAAATTTCCAGTTCATGCATACAGTAGATTTATAGAAAAGAGAAAACACAGTTTAGAAAAGAAATTTTTTAGAAAACAGTAGCTTTTGTATAAAATTTTACCTCATCAAAAAGATCCTGCACTGTAGCCGGTTTTTACCTTATTTTTCTTAATATTATCTTCTTTTTTTCTTCTTTTATCTTTTCTAATTTTCTTCGCTCTTCCAGAAAAAGCATAACACTGCTTTCATTAACCTTTCTCTATCAAGAATTTTCATGGCACTTACCGAATATTCTCCAGGCTCGATTCCCATTTTCTGCAGCATTTTTAATTTGGATACATTACCATCATTAAAAGAACAAACAGCATCATAAACACCAAGTGAAAGTGTTTCAATCTGTACAAATGTTGTTTTAGGAACACGTGACCATATGACATTATGAAAACTTTCATTCGGGTTTTGTGTTTTCCCTGCAAACATTTTCTCAACAGATCAGGATGGGAAAGATCTCTAAATATAGGACGCATTGCTTCTACAACAGCGACCGGAAGACTATTTTTATGTTTGTAAGACTTACCTGATGCTTCAGACTTTTTATATCCACACCATGAATCTTCACCAACAGGACAAAAAACCATGTTGAGGTTATTCATCTGTTGACAGCTTATGCAGAAAAATGGCCCAGATATCTTGCCGCATGTTCTGAACACTGGTGTAATTTCTCCGAATAGCTGATCCATAGTAAAACTGTAAGTTATCTATTTCATGCTCAGTCAAACGATTTTTTCCACTTAAACACTTACCGTCTGACAAGATTTGCCCTTTCAATTGAGTTTTTAATCGGCGTAATCTTGTTCCCATGCGCTTCATGACATGTCCATTGCACTCCAATTTTTCAATTGGGTATTCATCTCCATAGATGTTTTTCTTTCTAACAGCATCAAATGCTTTGCAATCTCCATCCCTAAGTAAGTTATTTTTTGGGCATTATGCAAAGATAATGACCGTTGAAAAATTTTAGACGAACCTTGAATTTCCATGGCTCTACTAGATCCAACGTAATTCAATTTACAATCCTTTTGATGAGAAGGTAAGTTTTTACATATGCACTATTTTGAAAGAATACCAACATCTATCACCTTACCTGTATCAATGCTGGTCACAGTAACTGCACCATTCAATGATGAGTAACCGCGCTTCTGCCATGTCCCATCTACAGCGACTGCAATATTATTATTGCCTTCATTTTCACAAATAGCTTCCTTCGCAGCATTTTGAATGGAGTCTTCGTAAACAAGTTTTGCAGCATTTAAGATTCGCTTACCGTAAGGAGAAAACCTTGTAGGTGGTTGAGGAAGATTCATTATGCCGCAAAACATTCTCCCAGCTTCTGCACCTTTTCCAATGGAACGCATAGCATATACAAACCTGGTATTTATTGTAGCAATTTGCGCTCCTTCATGAAAATTTGAAGAAGAGAATTCTACACGATATGGACAAGCACAACATTTCAGGACAAATGTAATAGCCAGTCCAGACTTACCTTTTAAAACTTACATGTCTAAGCCACTGTTACACATTTTACAGTGAACTTCATTCTTGAAAACAAATGCCAGAATATTCAAATTCATAAGGGCATTAATAATACCTACACTTTTGTCATAGGAAGAAAAACTTCCATTTAAATTGGGAATTTTCTTTTCTTTTGCACATGTCTCCTTTGAGTCATGTGCATGTCCAGCTTGAGGATTGACATTACTGTTGTTAGTATGGTTGAAAGTATTCTTACCTTTATAAAACGTACCTTTACGTTTTTTTAAACACTTTTGTAAATCTTGGCATATTAAATTCTTAAAATTTTGAAATTTTTGATGTTCAGAAATTTTAAATATCGAAATATTTAAAACGCTAACAAGAAAAACGTGTATTCCTTCCAAAATAGGTAAACAACCCTAACAGTTACGCTTGCAGTCAATCTACAGTTAATTGCGTATGAATAAATAAAACAGAGAGTGGCTTTGGAAAAGCTTCCCAGATTTAAAAGGTCAATGTTTACATTTCTATCTATCAAAGGGGGCGTGGCTCATCAGCTGATTATTTTTTAAAAATCATTTTAACATACTTTTAATTAGTAAAATGGCAAGTACGCTACATCATTAGAAAGGTCCTGATTTGGGGATTTTAGAAATATCAAAAACTCAAAATCGACTTCCCAAAGGTGTTTACCCTACTGACTCCCCTTAAAGACAAGTGTTAATTTTTATATTTGACAAACCCGTAGAGCACTGGTAATTATTAAACTTGTTCTTAACACTTACTCTTGTTAAATTTATTATAAAATACATTGTGCAGTACTGATACATCTGTAAGTGTATTATATCAATGTGTATTCTATTTTTTTATTATGTCAGAATGTGTTTCGTTTTTTTACTTTCAGTAAATTAATAATTCTTTAAATGATCTTTTGTTTTCAACTTTTCAATATGCTCGCGCTCCCCTCGTTGAGTTATCACTCCCCCCTTAGAGGGGCGCGCACCACAGTTTAAGAAACGCTACGGTACAGTAATAATCAGTGTAAATGCAAACATCCATGTAATGCGTTATACGGGTAGTGGATATTCTTTTTTGGGATGTAGGCGCCTGTTGCTCTTTGTCAGTCAATGTAAGGTTGTTTAATTCTGATTGGTGGTTGTCTTTGGAGCTGCCGTTAAGTGTAGGTTACAACAGCGGTTAGTGGTTCATTCTATCCTGTTGAAAAACATTATATCGAATAACTCTCATACATGGCAGTGCAACAGTTTGAATTACTAGAATGACGTACGAGTTTTCAATCAGGGTTTGTAGAGTAACAGCAACGATACTATAGAAAATTCCGACTACGATAGAAAATTGCTCCTCAGACCATAACTTCATGCATAGGTCCAGTGTATTTAGGCTACAGAATGGTTGTTTGCAGGCGCTGACCTATATTTCTTTCAATCAATATATGACTACCACTTGCACCAAGACAGAAACAGCTCTTGTCGGAGAACACATGCATAGCTACTCCACCCTCCAATGTTAACTAGCGTGACATAACTGAAGCCACAGATGTCAGCGATTTGAAGCTAATGGTACGAACATGGAGTCTTGCTTGGAGGTATTCCTCAAAGAATCCATTTATTGCAGCTTGCTGTGTCCCTCTTATGCCAACAAAAGTTCTAAGTTTTGCTGAAGATGAACACTATGAACCTTAGTCATGTGGCGAATACGGTGATCTTCTCTGTTTGTGGTGACATGTGTGTGGTTAGACCCCAGTTTTCTTTAGACAGTTGTGACGAATCTATACGGTCTTTTACTAACCTCTTCTATTTTTCTTAAAGCAGTTTATTTATTTCAACCAATCTTCACCGAGAGCCAGGCGTGATTTATAAATAAGATATATTATATAAAAGTTCGGTTTTCGCGAGTTAAGAAGCGAAGTGATAGGAAGTGAGAAGTCAAGTGAATTAAAGATCGAGAAGTCGACACGAAGTTGTCGACAAATCTACATAGCCGGATACGTGTGGATGTACGCGAAGAGAAGCTGATTGAAAATAGTAAAATTCATTATTACTAAACGTTGAGTCTTCGCCCATTCTTCCAGCCATTAAAAGGGTCTGAAGACGTCACGAAGGAACCGCCACTATAAAATATAAGGTCAGTGACTTAGATTAAGAAATTAAGATTATTCGCGTGGGGTGTAGTCGTAATTGTGCGCGTTTAAGCTTTCCTAGAGAGAGAGAGAGAGAGAGATTCTGTATATTCCGCTAGTATAGATTCCCCACTTTATTACTCCACTCTCAATTATTTATCTTAACTTGATTTGAGTTGTGTCTAAACTTATTTACTGATAAGAATCAATAAATCTGTTTGAATTGCAATTATGTCTTTTGATCATTTAAGTCCGCCTACACATCCGGCAGGATTTTCAGATAGACAGGAAGGTATTAGCGTAAGGGGTGGCCTTAGGTCACCACACAGTGGCTTTCCCTATCAACAGTCACGCAAAGTGGATGCATCGCTATCAAGTCTTTCAGCAATATTGCGGAAAGAAAATTCATCTTTTTCATATCATATGACTTTTTTCAAACTTAGTGAGCTGTTAATAGTGGCTTCTTCATCTTAAAGGCATTTTTCGTTATCGTAACTCACTACGTCAAATCTCAAATATAAATAACCTTCATGAGTTTCACAGCACGTATTCAAAGCACATTTGATTCGTATGCTCAAAATGGTGCTACTAGCTCTGCACTTAAACGCATAACACAAAATTTAAACATAAGTCATCTTTCAGATACGTAAATGCGCCTACCAAATTTCGTTACACACACACCGCCACAACTCTTTAGTGCAGGGGTGGGCAGATTTTTCCAGGGTACGGGCTACTTCTAATTTTTTTAAGGTGTTGCGGTCCACCCGATGCGTAGTTTTAGTGAGCTAAAAGAAGGCCTAAAATACAGCCGAACCTCTATTTTGCGAATTTCTCTTGTGGCAGCGGTAGCCTAGTGGCCAAGGTAACACACTCGTGGATGGCGTGTCATGAGTTCGAGCCCAGTGCCGCTGAGAACCCGCCGTGAAGGGGAACGATGCACTTTAAATATGTGGAGAGCTCAAGCGTCCTCCCTTTGGTGTGGAATGCTAGTTAGAAGAGGGGGTGCCAGATCGTGTGTCGTCCTCGTCACTTGGCCATGGTTTCAAATTACAAGGTCCGCGTCACCAAAACCCGTCATGTTGCTGAAAAGTGTGACGCTAATATTCGCTCTCACTCACTTTGCAAATTTCTCTTTATAGTAAAATCTTTCCTGAAATTTTACGATTTTCTTCGAAAAATAACCTCCAAATAGAGCGAAACACATTTTCTATTTTGCAAACTTTTTTTGTGGTTCGACTTTTTTTCTCCGTATTTTTAAATGTTTCCAGATCTTTTCATGATGAAATGATTATTAGGTCTTAGTGAAGGTGGTGGTCATCCTAAATATCTTGGCGGTTCACCGGTCGATCGCAATCGACTTAATTCCCACCCCGACTTTAGTGTGAGTTGGGATTTTTATTTCTTTCGAGGGTATGCAAATTGGCTTTGGCTATTTAAAGGATCAGTAAAGAGAAAATGAGAAGATAGTGAATGAAAGTATTCGATGCATTTTTGAACGTTTTGTGACTGGATATTATGAGTTAAAATATGTCTTAATCAGTTGTCTGGAGTATTCTCGCGGCTACTGCAAAAGTCATTGAAAACTGTAACTCGAAGTTGTTTTAGATGTAAAGGTAAGTGAAAATTTAATATTTGGTTAGACTTTGAATGTTTTAATCACCTCAAATCATATTATTTTTAAAGGTTGTAAAACGAAAATTACTGTATATGTGAGCCTACTTATTGTAAAGTTTATAATAATAAAAAATATTAAAACTATATTGTTATTTTTAAGGAAAAAAATAAAAAAAATTTTGGCTGTATGAGTTGCAACTTCAACTTGACGGCATTATATTCTTTATATGCATTACGATTCAGTTATACAACACTAGAGCAATTCTTTTATTTTCTTTAAATCAAAATCTATTCCAAATATTATAGAAAAAACTATCGTTATCAGTAATAATGTCAAATCTTTCATACTTATCAGTATTGCAAATGTAAGAGGATAACTTAGTTTCTTTCAGTCCATATCTATTTTCTGAATATACGTCGTGTAGATAAGAGAGAAGTGGCACATATTTTTATTTCATTTATTCAATAAGCTTCTATTCAATCCATTATACGCATCACATTAGTAATACATTACTAGAAAACAGTTGAGCAATTCGTAAGTTTTTTAAGACTTTAAAAGTAAAAGAGGATACAGAATTTCAAAAATGGTAAGTTTTTCATTGTGTTTCTAATTTTTTCATTAACAGAGCGAATTTCTGTATTCTTTATAAATATCGTATTAGGGAGAAATGCAGGTGCGATTTGCTCTTTTTTATAAATTTATTGTCATCTCTCCTGCTCATTTGTTTGTTAAAAATTCTTTATTCTAAAATTATTCATCCATTCAATAAACGAAAAAGCTTAACATATCGTCATTTTTTTACGTCTATCCAGATTAAAAATTTTTTTTGTCCATTATTGTCTTAGAAGTCCATTTTAGAATTCTCATGATCAAATAAAATAAAACGACACATCGTAATTATAATACCGATGGAACAGTTCTAAAAAAAATTGTATACAATTTACTTTGATTTATCTGACTATATTTTGTTATATTATAACATATTATAACCTTTGCAAGTATATTGATTATCATACAACCATCATTCAAAATAGAAACAGGAAAATTTTAACTAAAAATATTCTGATTTACAATAATCGTGACATTGCAATGATCAACGTAAAAGAAACCGGCACTTTCGAATGAATAGTCAAATAATGCAAACTACAGAGGACTTTTAATGTCTCTCGCTTTTGAAATTTCCACATCAAGTTTAAACTTAGAAAAAGAACATCAAAAATCAAATTAAACAAGAGATTTAGTTATTCCAAATGGTCGTCTTTAATTGAAATGAACCCTTGATTCTAATATCAAGCAATAATTGACTCTAGTAATGTTATTTTTGTACTTGGGACATATTGCGTGTATTGTTAATTAAAATTTCAGTATTTTTGGCTATAGAATGCTTGATAGAAGAGAATCTAAATAATTAAATTCTTTCAGATTCCTAAGTAATAAATTTGTTTGTGTGGGAACACAATCTCCCAACAATACAACAATCGTACAATAAGTTTTAATCCGGGATCACTTTGTGTGAAAAAAAACGACCTAAAGTTTTTGCGCAGGGTGTGTCATACCCAAGGGGTGTTTGCATTGTGTTTTTACCATAAAATTTGAATACAAAGGTTAAAAAAGAAGAAAAATAAGAAGTAGAGCATGTTTAATACCTTTTTCACACGTAAATTTAGTGTTTTTCTGTTCTTTTTATAAGGGCATTCAGTGCATTGCTTATACACTCGTTTAATAGCATCGTGAGTGAGTGTGATGTTTTCACTGGATCTTAATTATTTTTTAATCTGTATCTTTTTCAAACAAAACATATAGGAGTAAACTTCTTTATTCCTTAAATTTAAAAATTTAAAAATTTTGGAATTTCTTTTTTGTTTGTTTTTTGTTCCCACAATAGTTTTTTTCTTCCAAAAGTTTATCTGAAAGTGTATAAGATGTGTACCAGTTATTTCCTTTAAAATTACGTTCTTCTCAAATGTTTTTGTGTCTCTACATATAAAACATGAATTTTTAACAGTGTCTCCCTTTTCTAAATCTGGATCGATTTCAGTGAAGGAATCATATTTGCTGTTATACTCTTCATCATTTGATTTTTCCACATCGTAACCGCGAAGAGATTTTCTTCATGCGAAAATACTGTTGTACTACATTTATTAATAGTCTAAGAGCTAGCAACGTTTTCGAGGTAGAATTTTAGAAAAACTGGTTCTTTAATATATCTTTATGTCCTTCCGAACAGCGTGCGGGCTATCTGGCTGCTGGTAAACGTTGCGTTTATTAATGCGCATCATACCTTTACAGGAAAAAATGTTGATTTTTAAATTATTTTAGGAAGAAAATTTTCTTTTTCACTAAATTTAAAACGTTATTAACAACACGAATTTATTAATGCCAGACATTTTTGTTGTTGCAAATAATGTGCCAGACGCTATTTTTTACTAAACAAAAATAATGAATTTCAAACCATTTTAGAATGTCTGTAATTTTAATATTATTTTATTCATACATAAATAAGTACAAATTTAATTTGCCAGACACTAATTCGGTTGCGTTCTTAAGAGCCAGGCCGATTTATTGGTTAGTATAACGCGGTATTATGCATGTCGTTAAAAAGAGACAATGGCAAATTAGGTAGGCGGAAGAGAGACAGGAGTACGTTACACTATTTAAAGTATTCGAAAAAACTTTATTTTTATGTCTTCGATGTTGAGTATAATAAAAAATTAATATTTTAATTCTTATTAAAATAATAATAAGTAGTTGATTAAGGGGGTTCACCCATGTGACGACCTTTTTTTTAAGTATTCTTAGGGAATTTTTTGGCCACCAGTAAAAAGATAGAACTTTAAGTTTTTCGTCATTTATTTATATGTATTTTAAGAGTATGTATATAAATGTTTAGCTAAAAATATCCAATAGAACGTGAGTTATAGCTCTCTGAACACATCCGCCTCGAAAAAAACGAACGCTCACTTTCACCACGATTCCGGCTAATTGGCTTATCTGAAATTTTAAAAAACTAACGGTGTTTTAATCTATAAGCTTAAATGCACAAAATGGATTATACTCAATTGAAAATACCAAAAATTGGATTTTTGGTAGACCTCTGAAGAAAAATTTTCGAATTTCATGGGGTTTTTCTGTTATAAAAAATAGAAATATTTTGAATTTTGGAATGATCGTGGCCCATTTCGTGCGTATATATGTGCTGAGTCTACCCTATAAATTTGAAGCCTTTCGGTCAAACTGTTCTTTAGATATGATGGAGGAAAGTTTGAAAAACATAGTTTTGAGAAAAAGGCGTTTTAAGTTTCAAGTCTGATTAAACTACAATGAAATCTTAACTTAGCACTACGAACAGCTGCTTTTATAACACCTGCTTCTTTAAATTAATAATTATTTTAAATCTTTTATTTTGGACTTTTCGATATGTCGCGTCCCCCACGTATGGTTATGATGCCCCCCCCCCATAGGCATACCCCACAGTTTGAAAAACGCTGGGTTAGAACATAAATATTTTTTTTCACCTGCCGAGTCTTTTTTTTTTTAATTTCCATTTTCAGAAAAACTATACAATTGTTTATATTATGGTTAGAAAATTGCCGACGAACGTTTTCGCTTTTACAGGGTTGCAGCTTAATCTTTTCGACGCCACATCTAGAAATGGGATCTAGAATTAGTCGTCAAATCTGGAAATGGTATATGCAATTAGACGCGAAATCTGGAAAAGGTACAATGAATTGGTCAGCAAATCTGGAAAAGGTACAATAAATTAGTCGCAAAATCTGGAAATAGTTTTTTCTGATGTCTTGATCAAGACAATGGAACAAAATTATGAAATTATTGTATTGTCATCGGTCCTTGACAAGTGTGCAAAATTTCGAATTAATCTGACCTTTTTATGTGGGTGAAAATCGAGTTCAAAGATTCCGTTACATACAAGTGAAACTTATAAAAGCGTGTTAAAACTGATTTCATGAATGGATGTTTTGGAATTAAAAGAACCGACAAACCATTCTTGAGGATACCAATTGATCTTACACTGGGGAAGACTATCAATGCCGAAGTGGCTAGACGCCTCAGTGGTTTTGCACATCTTACTAATTCCATAGCTGCCCGTCAACGCTGGACCAAAAGTTACAGTATTATAGCTGCTGTAATCTCTCACGTTCTCGATGTTTGTGGATTGAAGCAATTACAAGACGTGTCTACGGATTTGCAACCAAATCAAACCAAAATTTATGGCAAAAAAACACACAAAAAATCGCTGATTTCATTGAAATTTTTAGAAGAATATTAATCCATTTGATTAAAATTTAGACAAAGATAGTTTATATAATATTGCAACTGCCAAGCCTGTACCTCAAAATTTACCGAACTTTTTGCTGGACATTAAGAAAAATGGTGAAGATTTACGGAAACAGTTCATTACTGAATGTGCTGAGAATCAGGATAGATTTGATAAGCCAATAAAAAAAAAGTGCTTAATTTTGTTAGTGCTCCAAAGAAGAAAAACTAACTTTTGGTAACAAAGGTATTGAGCTAAGAATGCAACGAGATCTGTTTGGTAGACTCTTAGGTATATCTATGACCAACAAAGTCAATATTGAAAAAGTACTGGGATTTCCACTAACGCCGATACCAACATCGATGTGTCATGCAGATAAAGCACAATTGATAAAAGTTTTCGAGAAAAAAAGTTAGCAAGGCCAATCAGCATTCCTTATTTTTTAATGTTAGCATTTTAGGCGTTTTCTTCATGTTACAACTCATGAAAGAAGAACCTCAAACTTTCGATTTCATATCAAAAAAATTCCTTAAAATAATTCCACAGGCTAAATCATCTCGCATTTACATTGTGTTTGATCGGTATATATTTCACACCTTCCATAAAAGATTGCGAGCGTTGAAGTCCTTGTCTTAGTAAAATTTATGCTGTCACCTAATAACAAGTTAACCTCATTAAATTTAGTAAAATCAGTTAAATCTGGTTTCCACTACATCATTTTTAGCGCGTTTTTCACGTAGTGGAACAAAAGCGCTATTAGGACGCAACTTTTGTCTGCGCCTTCGTTCCATATTTTGTCGTACCTTTTTCTCAGCCAATAAGCAACCCCTTGACCTCGGGTTTTCGGCATTGGGTCGCATTTGTGCCCTAGATGAGCTGAATCATATTTAAATTTCCCCTAGTTTTTCCCGAAATTTCCTACAAATTTCCTGAATTTCGCTAGTTTTGCTTTTTTATAGTGCTGATACAGATGTGTGTCATTATTTCTTTTCAGCTCAATAGTAGTACATTTAGAGGAGTGGTACAGTACTACTTTCTGCTAGTAAAAAGTTCATTAGTTGCATTATTGTAAAATACAACATGTGGAAAACGCGCTAAAATTACTTGGCCATGCCAATGATTGATATCTTGTTTTAAAGATTAAAGTCACAAATTGTTTTAATGAGAGCCACAATCTTAGACCCCCATTTACATCTTATGGGCCCCCAAATTATATTTTAGCTGGCGTGGACCCTTTGTAGGTCGTTATGGGCCCCTAGGGGTCTATATAGACCATTTTGGGAATCACTGCTCTACTATGTTTCCACGCAATAACAGGGTGCGATTACACCCCAGCATTTTTTTAGAAAGGTAAAATAAGGCCCATCAAGCTGCTCGAAAAATCTGTCGAGTATTAGTTAGCATGTCAAAAGATTATAACTGACGATGAAGATAAACTTGAATGTTCATTTGCCATTTTGGAAAAATTTATATGTCACATGTATGGGTGCCTAACTCTTCAAATGTAAATGATGTTCGCTTCTATCTATTTTCCAAAACGTATCAATCGAAAAAACCCGAAGATAATTTCGAAAAGAAATGTCGAAGTTTCAATTCATCGAGCTTACCACCATGTAAAGCTGAATTATATCAGCATTTATTGCAAATGCGATATGTGAAAAAGTTTTGGAGAAATGCTCCTTTAAAAAATCCTTTATCTTTATCACCGTTATATTCCGGGTGGATCATTAATGATGATAAGTATGATTTATTTGGTTTGCTGGGGAGCAGTTTCCATCATCAGTTGCTGACATTATCATAAAATGTAAAGTATTTATAATATGATAATCGAAAGAGTAAATTATTATTTAGACCATGATAACCTAATAATGAATTTTTTTGCTCCAGAACTAACACTACTAGGAAACTAAAACAAAACGCAAGATGATGATAATGATATTGATAATAATGGGAGCAGTGACAATGATGACGACTATGGAGATGCATGAGTTTTTTGTGACACTATTACGGAATGAAAATACATATATCAGGGAAAAATAGATTCTGATTACCTGAACATAATATGTATAAGTAGTAATGAGAATTTTGTTATTGTATCAATGGCAATTTTTCCTCTTTCTTTTAAAAAAAAATTTATTCCCTTTTGTTAAAAATACTTTAAAGGGTTCATTCATGTGATGAGTTCAAAAAAAAATTTTTTTTTCATACATTGCTTTCTTAATATGTCTAGAAGTCTAGGATACGGTGGTAAAGTGGTTTTTAAAATTCGAAGTCGTTATAAAGAAGCAGGTGTTATATAAGCAGCTGTTCGTAGCGCTAAGTTTAGATTTTCATTGTGTTTTAATCGGACTCGAAACTTTAAACGCGTTTTTTCTCAAAACTGTGTTTTCAAGCTTTCCTCCATTATATCTCAAGAATGGTTCGACCGAAAGACTTCAAATTTATAGGGTAGACTCAGCATATATATACGCACCAAATGGGCTACGATCATTCCAAAATTCAAAATATTTCTATTTTTTATAACAGAAAAACCCCATGAAATTCGAAAGTTTTTCTTCAGAGGTCTACCAAAATCCAATTTTTGGTATTTTCAATTGAGTATAGTCCATTCTGTGCATTTAAGCTTATAGATTAAAACACCGTTAGTTTTTTAAAATTTTAGATAAGCCAATTAGCCGGAATCGTGGTGAAAGTGAGCGTTCGTTTTTTTCGAGGAGAATGTGTTCAGAGAGCTATAACTCACGTTCTATTGGATATTTTTAGCTAAACATTTATATACATACTCTTAAAATACATATAAATAAATGACGAAAAACTTAAAGTTCTATCTTTTTACTGGTGGCCAAATAAATTCCCTAAGAATACTTAAAAAAAAGGTCGTCACATGGGTGAACCCCTTAATCAACTACTTATTATTATTTTAATAAGAATTAAAATATTAATTTTTTATTATACTCAACATCGAAGACATAAAAATAAAGTTTTTTCGAATACTTTAAATAGTGTAACGTACTCCTGTCTTTCTTCCGCCTACCTAATTTGCCATTGTCTCTTTTTAACGACATGCATAATACCGCGTTATACTAACCAATAAATCGGCCTGGCTCTTAAGAACGCAACCGAATTAGTGTCTGGCAAATTAAATTTGTACTTATTTATGTATGAATAAAATAATATTAAAATTACAGACATTCTAAAATGGTTTGAAATTCATTATTTTTTTTAGTAAAAAATAGCGTCTGGCACATTATTTGCAACAACAAAAATGTCTGGCATTAATAAATTCGTGTTGTTAATAACGTTTTAAATTTAGTGAAAAAGAAAATTTTCTTCCTAAAATAATTTAAAAATCAACATTTTTTCTTGTAAAGGTATGATGCGCATTAATAAACGCAACGTTTACCAGCAGCCAGATAGCCCGCACGCTGTTCGGAAGGACACAGAGAAAGATATATTAAAGAACCAGCTTTTCTAAAATTCTTGTTTTTCTGACGTTGCTAGCTCTCGTACTATAAATACTGTATATATTAACGGGACTACGGGGCTTATTGTTAGATTTAGACTTTCAATTTGACAAGCATATTTATTTTGTTGAACAAAATTCCACTAAAAATAGGTTTTGCGAAAATCTACTTTGGCGGAGGGCTTATGGGAGCGTAAAATCTCTATTTATATTTCAATTTTAGAAGTCCTGATTTTTTTTTAGATCAAGAAGGGAGAGTTATAAGAAAGATTTCTAATACAATTGAACACTTATTGCTAGGACTTGGATATCAGTAATTTTTATACATGTTAACATTATACATTCATACAACATTATGAAATACCAGCATAGTGGGCGAGTAATAGCTAGTGTAGTATACAATTTTAAGCGCTTGTATTTTTTAGCACACACACACAATTAACAATTAGTTCTTAAAAAAAATTAACTTATCGCCCCTAGCAGCTGATGTATTGCTTAAATATTAAACAAACAGGCTAATGAATGGAGTAAAATATTCCTTTTTTATATTGATAAACATAATTTAGATAGTAGGATAAAAAAAAATTGTGGTCAATCATACATGATTTCTTTGAAGTAACTGTGCGTGTGAATTTAGAGACTTTTTGAAAATAAAACTAAGTAGGATTAATCTCAAAGATGTTAAGACTTTCAGTGAAATTTCAGAACTATATTTTTACTTATAGCTCAATTTAAGAAAACTGGATCAATAATTAATGTCAATTTCTCTAACAGTATTTATTCTAAGAAATTCCCAATTGGGGAAATTGAGTTAAATTAGTTACATACTCTCACGAGCTTTCTGAATCTCGGTATTAAGTTTCTTCAAGCCGTCGGCTCGGTGGCTTTGAGGTAGCGTGCCCCTGCTTTGTAAGTCTGAGGTAACAAGTTCGATCCCGGATGGAATCGATTGATTTTCTGGAAATCGTTGGCATGCCTGTCATATGGTTATATGACATGTGTGTGTGTGTGTGTGTGTGTGTGTGTGTAAAAGATCCTTTGAATATCAATTTGGCTCTGGTACTCTCGGCAAAATTAAATCACAACATTTAGAATCCGACAAGAGCTTGAATTAAAATAAATTCAATGTCAAAAATTTGGTAGCTAAAGTCGCCACTAGATGGGTCGGCTCACACTCATGGGGAACTTACCACGTCTGCAAAGGCTTGTGTGCCAAAATAGAGCCCATTTGAAAAAATAGTTTCTTTAAACCGAAATGGATGTAATATTAAATTTAATACGAATCATATAATATGTGAAATAAATTTCAGTGTGTCTACCTGTAAGGCTTAATGAAACTTTCATTGACTCTAATTTGATTCAAATCCTGTTGCCATTCACCATTGTATAAATAACAACTGGTTATGTGCAACGTGCATTTATAATTTTCTCGCTTATGAAATGAAAACACAGTTATTTAAAATACTTTTAAGCTTAACTGTACTATTTTGTTGTAGTTCCTGATTACATAGAGCGTGATTTTGTGCATGGCATTCCAAAAAACGTGTGGTGACCGTTTTACACTTACGTTTTAAATAAACTAAATTTATAAATAGTAAAATTGATTATTTTAAACATTTTGGTTGGGAATACTTTTTATGAAGTCATGCATAGCATTCGTCCAAAGTAGTTTTGAAAAAAAAATAAAAAAAAAAATAAAAACCAGATGAATATTTTACTATTTTTTTCAGTTAACATGTGAAATTCACCCGATTATCTTTTTGTACACTAAATCTGTGTTCTAAGATTACATGGTTTTGTTAAAAATTCGTGCAAAAAAAACTGCAAAAGAAATTGGTTGTATTTATGGAAAATAGAAAATGGTTCTCATAGCTAAAACTTGTAAAAAATAAAATATAAACTATAGAATTAACGATGGTATCTTCTACTTTTTATACACATTGCATAATTTATTCGATAAAGCCAACAGACGCGTTTAAATATGTGTAATAATTTGGAGTAAATTTTGAATTTAAACAAATATTAATTAATTAAGAAACTAAAGAATTACTTAAAAACCTAAAAATGGGCAAAATTATCTGAAAAACTGAAACAAGATTTTATTCGCTGTTATTTTTGACAGTTAAAAATCAGTTCATAATTGAAATTAACACGAATTTTCTTAAAAATTTTTTATTCCCCCATTAGTTTAAGAAAACTAATTTTATTTGCTCAACAGCTAATTTAAAAGGCAGTTTTCAGGAAGAAAATGTTTCATACATATTGATATTGTCGGCAGCCTATGGCACACATGCCACATGTGGCACGCGGTACAATTTTCAGTGGCACAATTCACTACTCTACAAATTTATCAATTTTTGAGTAAATGGAAGTTGAAAAAATTCTACTTAACAAACATCTTCAGAATTATGCAGATTTACAGATTTAAGGTAGAATCTGAAAGATAATTCTAAAGATAAAATTTACATCCTTTTTTATAAACTATTGAATGTCATTGCTGGTTAGATTTAATTGTTTGAAGAGAGAAAATTGCATGTGCTCTGCTTTCCGCTTTTGGTCATACATATCTAAGTAATAATTCTTTCCTCATATCAAAAATATTTCGAGTCCGCAAAGAAATTGTTTAACAACTGAATGCTTAAAGTCGTGTCAAATTGACAGTCACAAATTATACCCTGATTTTGCGAAATGAAAGAAGAGCGGTGCAAGCACTAGGTTCGTTTTACCGTAATGCAGAGAAATACTCTTATTTTATATATTGTGTATTTCCTATTTTAGTAAACATGCATAAAATTACATAATATATGTACAAACAGAATTTTTTTATTTTTGTTGAAGGAGTGGTTATGTTTTATGCTGTTTGTTTTTATGTTAAGAAATATTTTTTACGTGATGCAAAATTAATTTCAAATAAAACATTAACTATCCATATTATTGACCTCTGTTCTCTAGTTCAGTATGCACTATTGCGGAAATCGAATTGTTTCAAAAATGTCCTAATGCGTGGCACTACTGAATCATATACAGTGGACCCCAAAAGTGTTCGTACACTTGCAATTTCCTATAAAATTTAATGTTTTCGACTAATAAAAAATAATGTATTGTAATTGTAATTTTTTCATGATATCTCCAACTTGTTCTTAATAGAATGACATAATTATTTTTTTAAAAAGGATATAACTATTATTTTTAAAAATTAAAAATCAAAAGGCTATTGAAAAATTACGCCACACAAAAGTCTTCGTACACCTAACAAAAATCTCAACTTAGCTTTAAATATTGTATTTCTTTCTTACTTTAGTACTTAGTAGGATATCTTTTAGTGTCCACAATAACTTTTGAATGTTTTCGTACATATTTAATCAGTTTTTTGTAATTTCTGCATCGATTTCCTCCATGCTTCTGTTATTATTGTTTTTACTTCCCATTATGTGTTTATATGTCATGTTTTCTTTTTTTTAAAATCAAATTCCCACCAAATATGTTCTACTGCGCTAAATAAACTGATTGAGGAGGTTTTTTCAGATATTTGGACGTTATAGAGACACCAGCGGCGTATATTGAGAGCAGAGCGCTTGGTGTGATTGTCCTGTTATAAAATGAAGTAGTCTCCTATATCCAAACTTTTCGCCGGATAATTTAAAATTTCACTTTAAAATATTTAAATGATTCGCAATACCATCAAAAAATAATAAATTACTAACTAACCCTAACGCCCTAACTAACCCCTCAATCCAAAGGCATAAAATTAAACTGATCTTGTGAACGTGCCAGTTACATTGTCTCAGATTGGTGCAACGTTTTATTCACGGAAGATTCATGGTTTCTCTGGGTTTAGATGACAAGTATTTGAGAGTTTATTGAAAATCGGACCTAACCCAATCAGGCTAAGAATATAATCAATCTTCCATATTTAGAGGTGACAGTGTCATGGTGAAAGCAGTTATTTCATTGAAGTTTCTCACAAATATGCTAATCTTTAAAGGTAGTTCGGTAACTGTGTCTCAGGACATCAGAATGAAGCCATAAACTTCATTATGAGCTGCAGAAGTTGGTCTTAATATTCTTTTCATGAATGAGCCAACATCGTTGACGACTATTTGACTTCATTTTAACATCACGCGTTCAACTTGAAGTAATCAGTGTACATTTTCCTATTTATATATGAATATGAAAAATATCAAATTCTCTAAAAAAAGCAGAATTTTAAAAAAATCAAAAAATTAAAGTAATAAATAAACAACAAACAAACAAAATACATGATAAACTATTAAATTATTTTTTTAAAAAAAAGTAGGCAAAAATAAGACGAGTGCAAAAGGAAAAGAAACCAAGCAGTGAGTGAGTGAATATTGACGTCCCACTGTTCATCTAAACGAGGGCTTTAAGAAACCAAGCAGACATTTCTATGAAATCGTACATAAGTATAAACATTTTAAAAAATTTGACCTTCTAATAAGAGTAATTAATAAATATTCCTATATTTTTTTGAAAATAAATCTCAGTGTGCGTTTTGTCATTGCAAGCGTCAAATCAAAATATTTATTCTTTTAATTTCGTCTCTCTCTATTGTCACATTCATTTCGATTCTGCGATCTTTAAACTTCTTACAATCTGTGATATCTCTTACACTTCAGGAGAGTTCTGAGGATGGATCTCCATAAATCACCAAACGTTTTCTGTACATGTGCATAATTTCAGAAACAAAAAGTCATATTTTTTTCTGGATTTGTCCAATATAAGCATAAAATGGATACGAGTGAAATCTTTTATCTTATCAATCATTGCAGGAATATGATAATAATACTTTTAAGATTATAATTTTTATACGACAGTTAATGAGCTTTATTATGAATATTTTATAGTGAAATATTTGTCCAAATGTAAGAAATTTAAATTTTCCAAGCCAACCTTCTTAAAAAATCTCCCTTTTAAAACTATTTTTAAATTTTTCTTGGATTTAGTATTTTACTAAATTACTGTAAGTAATTAAAAGGGATAATTATATATGATATAAATGTCTTTAATATAAATTATTTCCCACGTATCTTTTGCAGAAGACTATTTTGTTGTTGGTTGCTGCTCTTCCGTGTATTGTTATTGCTGAAATTAGGTGTCCAGGTGGAAAAATATGCCCATCAAGTAAGTCTGTGAATACCTGTTATCCCCCGCTAAGGCTCGAAAGCAGTTAATGAACGCATTACTAAGCTAACTGGCAGACTAACCTATTTGCTCTGTTAACGCGCTCGGAATAAAGAGTTTCTCGCCTCTTACCGAGGTAATGTGCACATTAACGGTTTCCTTACAGTTTAAGCTCTAAAGTTTATTTCTCTCATTTCTAACCCGCACTCCTTCTCCCTCTCCCTCCATTTTTCATTCACATAATTTGTCGTGAAATACAAGTGATTATCAAAATAGTGAAACACCTTGTATATATAGAGAATCCCTTATTAGTACGTTGTAAGACCGTCATTAGTATGTAGTACAGCTTAGATTAGACTGAGAATCGATTCATACAAGAGCTGGATAGTGTTTAGAGGAATATTGTACCGTTCTTTAAAGAGATATAGTTAAAGTTCTAGGATAGATGCCGGTGGAGGATATCGATTCCGTATTTTTCTAAAATACACCATAATTATTCAATTACACTGAGGTATAGTGACTGGGAATGAAG
>BMAO01031415.1:0-21644 GCA_019973975.1 Trichonephila clavata | reverse complement strand
TTTCAGGTATATTCACCGTATTTCAACCTTGAACCCCCTCCTTTTTTCACGAAGATATCTGAAATGTACGTATGAAATGCTCTTGAAGTCATTTATTCGAAGTATTATAACAAGAAAAAATAGTATACTTCTAGAACTACAACTCTTTAATTTCATAAGGAATGTCATTTCTTTTAAGTAAACGTTTTTCGATGTATATAGAAGTCTAATTTTTTTTCTACGCGCATGTTCTTTTATTTTTAAAGCTCACATTTTTTATACCCGGTATATAACGTGCAGCTGTAAATTTTGATCTTATTTTTTGTGTTAAAAAAGTGCGCGTTATACGCCGGATTTTACGGTACATAACCATAATGGCGATAATATGTTGTTAAGGTTTAATACTTTATTCTAACTTCATTGAACTATCGAAGCGATGAATTGTTTTCAATCGATAGCTTTAAATTAGTCAAATCCACTCGCCAATTCTCGTTCATGACGCCTGGGGATCCCCAACACGATTTCACGTCGAGTCTTTATTGACTTTTGGGATCAAGATTAGTTCTTTAGGGAAAAGTAACCGGATCGAAGCTTCTCGAAAAATCCCTGCCAGCTTTAGGGAACCGTAACACTCTCGAGTATATCTTGACGTAATCCTTATCGTTTCTATACCATTCCCAAGTGGGTAGTAGAGTTTTGTGTTGAACCAGACACCTGTCATTCCTGTCAAAAATTAATTTAATCTAGTAAGTAATAGAAACAAATGATGGTTGTGTGTGCATTGAAAATTTTTAATCCTGTATTTGATATTAATATTTGATTTTATTATGCGTGAATGATCACAAAATGTTTTTAAAATACAGTCGACTGTCGCTAATTCAAACCTTCGATAATATGAACCTCTGCTATTTCGAAGTATATGCTTCAGCCCTTAGAAAAACTCTTGATATTTTGAACTAAAAATACCCTTTGGTACACTTAATATTTCGAAGTAAAATTCGTGGCTGACCAGGCAATAACACGGGATAATTCGAAGCTATCTCATATAACTCTCGGCAATTCGAATACTCCTCATCATGTAGAGTCCTGTCGCAAACAGGTTGGAGCTTACATGTTTTGTATTTTATTGTCTTTGCGTGTCTCCCCTGTAACATAGCCCCTTTGATGACTATCTGTCTGCCATTCCTGCTTCGTGTTTCCCGGTTTTTCAAGCAAAAAGACAGTTTATTGTTTTCCTTCCTTAAGTGGATAATAGACCCGCCGCACCTGTTGTCAGTCATCCATATCTTTTGTTTAAGAAGTGGTCTTGTTACACATGTGTTCAGAAAGGATGGCTTGCTATTGTAAGGAAGAGATGCGTAGTATTGTATATTTGTATCGAAGTGACATGAAGATTTATGACTCATCTGTGTGACTTGCATGTGGAACCAAATAGGGTATGGACCAGAGTAGACCTTGACTTGAAGAACCAAAGGCGTTGGGCACGGTGTCTGAGTACGAACGATTTTATTTCCAATGAGGAATGGAAGAGATTAGGATTGGGAGTGAAAGAGACCTGTTAGAGAGGTTAAGAAAGAATTTTTCCTACTTTCTAGATAATTCGAAGTTTTTCATTGGTCCCTCCAACTTTGAATTATTGAGAGTCGACTGTATTTCGAATATTAATAATTTTCAAACGTAGTTTCTATTAAAATTAATATTTAAAGAATTAACAATATAAATCGCATTTCCCTTAAAACACAAGGTGATTATAATTAAAGTTATGGTGACCTGTAGCCAACCCTTACATTAATACCTTCCTGTCCGTCTGAAAACCCGGCTAGATGTGCTGGAGGAACTAAATGATCAAAAGACATTATTCCAATTTAACTGATTTATTGATTCTTATCAATATTTAATAACAGGCACAACACAATACTAATCAAAGTATATAAACGGGAGTAGAGTGCAGAGGTGAGATATAATTACAAGCGGGGAAAGTATTTCAGAATTTCAACTGAATTTAAGATAACTTAAACGCGCACATTTACATCTACGCCTCACACTAATAATCAGATTTACTTAATCAAAGTCACTATACCTTATATTTTACTGCTGTTCAGGCACTAGCAATAGTTGGATGAGTTGCCGATGACTCCACGTTCCGTAATATATTTAATTACAATTCTTTTTAATCTTCACTATCCACTCCTCTTCGCTTAACTCGTCAACAACTACGTGTCGACCGTTCACTCCCTTCACTTTACTTTAAATAACCTCACTTGACTTCTCACTTCCTCTTACTTAGCTCTCTTCAATTCGCGAAAACCGAATTTATGTAACATTTTTCATTTACATAAATCACGTTTGGTTTCCCGATGAAGGTTGGTTTAAATAAATATTTTGATTGAAAGGGAAAAAGAAGATATTAGTGAAAATCCTTATAGATCCATCACAAAGTTCCTCTTACAAAATGCTGTAAAAAAGAGCCACTGGTCAGAATGACTTCAAATTTGCACTGAATATACTTGAAACAGAAGGGAACGGTATGGAATAAGAAGAAAAAGTTCCAAAGTGTATCAACAGATGGATCTGCAAGCTTCTTAACGAAAGTGGATTGAGCTACAAGTGACATTTTGAACCGAATTACGAAAGTCTTGGCACGAGTTATGCATTAAACCAACGGTACTGTTCAATATTCATGATTGTTTTGGTTTTTTGAGGGAAAAAATGACTTTCAAGTCATTCAATAGTTGTTCCACTGTCAGTGTAATGCTCATCCAGCACAGCAAGGTCGTGCCACATTGGATGGGAAAATTCGGTTTTTAATTTCTTTTGGGCTAAAAACCACATAAAAAGCAACAATGAAAACGCCAATGAATCTTTTTCTTATGCCATACCATTTCCCATTTCTACAAGCGCATTCAGTTCAAATTTGAAGTCATTATGAGCAGTGATTCATTTTTTACAGCATTTTAAAAGTGGATCTTTAATTATAATCACCCTGTATATTAAAAAAAATTCCAGCAAACAACACTAAAAAAATGCCAATTCAGATGTTAACCACATCATGGTTCCAAATCGTGAAAAACTTTGAATCAGATAGCAATAGGAAAAAGAGAATGTTTACTATAAAAAAAAAGAATTATTTTGAATAAAAATTCCTTACTATTCTTCAAGAGGAATATGAGCTGATTTTATTTTCAGAAATGCATGATTCATTAATTATTTCGATATTCTGCAGCTTCAACTTTCAGTGGTTTGTTTTTGTCAGTTGATATTCATCGTAAAACCTTTCGGACTTGATGGAATTAGTTTAAATAAAAATGCAACAAACAAATCCGAAAATACTGTATGGAAACTGGTAATGCAATTCTTTCTTATACTTTTTAAAATCTATTTTATGTCAGAAGCATATTATGTCAAAGCTCGAATGAAAGAAAAACAAGGAGTATTCTTTTCGGTTTTGAAGCTAAGCAAAACAGGAACACATATCTAATTTGCCAAAATAAATATCTTTGCTTCTGGAAGAGAGTTCGAAAGAAAAAAAGAAGGGCGACTACTCTATGTGGCGTTAATGGACACATTTTGTTGAATGCAGTTACGCTGATTTGCTACGATGACACCGATTTGGCATGTTGCCACTCCCGTAACCTTTATTCCTGGAGGGAATGTTGAGAAATATTTTTTTACTTCGATGTTGAACTCAGAAAAGCGCTATTAAGAATGAAGAGTTCATAATATACGCTGTATAATGATTTGGGAAAATAATCATTTGGCTATTAGAGTTTTTTCCCTGATAATATTAATTTTCGTAAAGCGCATTTCTATAATTATGTTATTTTCTTCCATAACAATGAAAGAAATATAATATAAAATCAAAATTTAGTAAAAACTTAATAAATGTACAAGTAATGTTTTCCAGTATGAAAATTAAGTTTTTATGTTGGCTAGGAAAATAAATTTTCTAGCGTTTATCATTTTCTCTCAAATTTAGCAATTATGTAAAAATCGCAGAAAATATAGTGTAATTGTTCAATATTTTGGCAGACTGTAAATTTTAGAATAAAAAACAATGAATTATAAACCATATTAATTCTGAAAGATTTTAAAAATTATACAGAAATACAAGTAAAAAAATTACACCCTATATATATATACGATAAGACGTGGCGAGTGGAAAGGAATTTCTTTATATGGATCATCATTTTGACTTTGATGGTTGCTGTTGCATATTAAAATGATATTGACGAGGCAGTCCTTTACGGCAAGAAATCTATTTATTGCCCATCTTGAGACACACAGGCATACACAAATTAAACAATAAACAGAGAATGGACGACATAACACAGAACAAAGACAACTAAGGCACTACGCGCTGCAACCGGCTACATGATTAAGGACAAAGAACAGAAGGGCGGAATTTCCAGAAACCTCGGTTTCTATAAGAAGCTCAAATCACATGATATGGGTGGGTGGATAGATGGATTTAATTCAAAAAGTTCCCGTTAGGCGGGTAGTTAGTTTATTATTTACGCGTTCATCCCCTGAGGAGTGGACTAAAGAATTCAAAGTTATTTGAAAGGATACTAGGGGGAATTTTATATATATGTGTGTGTGTATGTAGTATTTTACCTGTAATTAAACATGGTATGGGTACATTTATAGCTGGTTTTAATTAATCGGGTATCTATTTAGCAAGCAGAACACGACTGGAACAAATATAGATGGTTTTAGCATTTCTCAAGATGTAATTAATATTTTTATTCAGGAAGACTCACATTGTAGCTACTTAACGAACATAGAGAGGAGACAACTCTTCTCTCACATTCCAGAGATCTCAGCTTATATACTTTTTTTCTATGAGAAACTTCTGGAATTTTTGTTACTCGTATGATTTCCGAGTTTTAATACGCTGATTTTGTCAGATTCGGTTGCTGATGCATCATCACATAATGAAATGTGTGAACGTGGCAATTTTTGAGGAGATAGAGTTGTGGTCAAAATATTATTTTCCATTAAACGGTTTAAAGAATAGAATTAAATATCTTTGAATGTCTTGTAGGGCTCTCAACTATCATAAATCACAGAAAATCTTCGAAATAAAGTTTAAGTAGGGAATATATGTTTAGTGACATGTTTAACACGAAAACACTTAAGGTGACCGACTACTTGCGGCAACTTTAAAAAAAAATGGAGATATGTGGATTTTTTTCTTGCATAGATATTTTTAAGAAAAATATGCTAAAGTTAAGAAGAGAAAAAATAATTATTATTAGTAAATGAGATAAAATGGGTAAAAGTTTACAAATTTGCATAAACGTGGTCCGTTCTGTACCAAAAGTTTATGAACAATTTTTAAATTCTGATGTATTTCTATGTCATTAATTTTTTAAATGACCTTCAGGATAAGAGATATCTTAATTTTTACAAAAACTAGAGCACTCTATCTTAGTTATATGAAATTGCTTAAAAAAAACAGTAATTACATTAACATATGGGAATTGTAAATTTTGTAATAAAACAGTGATTGATAAATCTGAAGGTTAAAACACTTCTACTATTATACAGAACATACACACAAAATTGCACACACACAGTTAATTATTTTCAAAACTTTTTTAGCTATCACTGCCCCTGTTTGAGCATTTTAAAAAAAACACATTTCGAGTAAAACGCGTTTTAAAGTATGACATCTTGCTTAAAGTAATGACATCTGCTTTTACTAAAACACTTGTAATTATTGTTCTATTGAAAGGAAAATAATAAACTTGGTATTTTTATGAAACTAATAAAATGGCTTACAAAATAAAATCATAAAAAATGCGTCAATTTTTGCAAAATTTAGAATTTTAGGGTAGTCGGATACCTTAAGATGAAATATCAGGAACACGAAATAATACAACAGTCCCGAGAAACTACTATGCATATTTTCATAATTTTTTTTCTCTTAACATGAAACGAGTCACTTAACACGAAAAGATTTTCATTCTGGGAATGAACAAAATACGGAAAATACCATCCGAATTGGTTTGTCTTACTGTATCAGTGGAAGAATTCGTTGCAGTAGATAATTATAATGTGTGTACAGAACCAATTAAGAAACACAAAGACATTTTGAAGTTTATACAAAGCTCAAGAAATGTCATTTATGCAGATTCCGAAGACGAAAACCAGATGAATAAGGCACCTCCTTTACCCACGTCATTCGAAATGAGGAACATCATGAAAAAAGTATGCGCAGTTATCTAGACGCACATTGTAATGGTGAAATGAACAACAAATTGGACGATATCGAACAATTTGATGTTAAAAAGATAATTCAAAGAAAAATATCAGATTATTTTCCAAAAACTCAATAAATGCTTTATTTTTCAAAAAACTTGAAAATTTGTATTAAATTTCTTAAAGTTCTTGTGATTGGTTTTGTGTTTCCTTTATTTTATTTAATACATGCATATCTATGTAAATAAAATAATATTTCAATCCACTCAGTTTCATATTAAGCGATTTTAACTGTGAATATATGTTACCGTTAAAGTGTGCATAATTCAGCTGTTTCATAGAATAACTAGGTAATTCATGAAATAACTAGACACGTCAGTTAAAAAATATATTATAGATGAAAAATTTCATACTTTACCTAGTTATTCTATGAAATAACTAAGTATTCTATGAAATAACTAGGTATTCTAAGAAATAACTAGGTATTCTAAGAAATAACTAGGTATTCTAAGAAATAACCTAGGTATTCTAAGAAATAACCTAGGTATTCTAAGAAATAACCTAGGTATTCTAAGAAATAACTAAGGATAAACCGTTAAAGTGAAAAATAAACAATTTCAAAGATATTTTATGTATTAATTCAGCATAAATAGCTAAAATCTCCCGAAAAATAAATTTTGTCTCTTTTGCGGATGAATAATTGATAAATAATAAAGGAAAGCTGATGACATAATTTATTATTGCTGCTATTGCTAACATTAGTTAAACAAAATGAGGAAGAAAGAATAAGTTGCAGAAAAAGATTATATTTAAATATTATCAACAAAAATACATGATGGGAAGAAAAACTGATACTTCATAAAAACATTGTGTAAACTTTTTAAAACAAAAATATGAAAGAATATTTAAATTTTATAAGGTACCTTTATTTTACTTTTCATTATTTATTAGAGCAAGGATTGCTGTGATGGCACTTTGGATTGGACTGCTTATATTTTTTGAAACAAGCCCACTTTTTACCATTGCACCTTTTTTTCTACACGATCACTTTTTAAATCCCTATCCCAGTATCGTAACTTTGAGCTGTTGCAACAAATCAAAGTGTTATGTCAATATTTGGAATTTCTTCAATGGAAATTAATTCTCGCTGACATGTACTGAACTGATATCTAGAGTACAATTGTTTTGTTCGGCCATCTCTAGTTCCTAATCGGAAAAATCCTCCATAAAGCAGGTAGAACCTTTTCAAAGAACTTTCTAGTGCCGTATTTCATACTTTAACGATCAAGTAATCTTTATTCTACAGAATACCTAGTTGTGAATAGAATAATTCAATTATTTTATATACTTTAACTGACTTGTCTAGTTATTTCATGAAATACCTAATTATATGAAATAATGGATTTCACACTTTAACGATAACATATATATGTATATACAAGTAGAATGAATCATCTCTAAAACCCAAGGAACTTTTTTAACACGCTTTTCCTCTAGTCGAAAGCTAATATTATTTTTGATGAACCCTAAAAAGCATTAGCAGAATTTTTTTTCTCTCTCTCGTGTATTTTGCCGACAAAGGTATTATGGAAACTGGTGTTGTTCTTTGCAGGAATTTTGTCTGAGAGCCAGAATTAAATTCCAACCAATTTACTAGGATATCTACTGTGCTCCCCCATTTTTCTTTTGACCTACCTCATCGAGACGTGTCTGCCTTCGTATATAAGCTAACGAGCACATTTTTATTGGTGACGTCTGTTGAATTTTTGCTGTGTTAGGGTGTGTTTGACAGTAATTAGATGGTTATTCAATTATCGTATCACCTTACCACCATAAATTAATTTTACTCCCTTTTTTAAGTAAAAAGATCTATTTTATATGATAAATAGGTTTATATAATTTATATTATAAATAGAATGACAGGGTATTTATTAAGACCCGAAATAACCAAATCGAATTATATATTTTTTGTAAATAAAAAGCAAACGAAATTGATTCAGTAGAAAGGGAACTTAGCGAATAACTTTTTTTCACCCATAAAAATGAAGGTTTCTTATTTAGAGAACTATATCAATGTTTTCCCAATCAAACATGATAATCTCAGATATACAGTTTAATTAGCTACCAGGCCGACAAATTGCAGTGTGTGTAGGGGGTACAGACAATGCCAGTTTATCCATTGGGCACCCAGGGCCCCGGCTAAGTTGGACTTAACCAGATTTTCTGGTAATTAATTTCGATTTCGCCAGTGTCAGGGAGCCCTGTAGATCTGTGCCCAGGGCCCAAAATAAGCTTAAATCAGCACTGGGTACAGAGATGATTCGGAATCGCATAGAAATGTAGGGGCGCAAATGCCGTTGTTGCGAGCTGTGGTGCAGAAAAGCACAGAAAAGAAACAGAAACATCAATACATCACTGAGACAGAAAAACTTTTATTGAAAGGCTGTACGGCTACAGGTGTTTGAAATTACGTCCAGAAGTCATCTAGATAGCCTGAAAGCGGAACTGTATGGACTTTCTTCGTTATATCATCAAGCAAGCCTTCTTGCAAGAAGATCAGATATGCCTTACCACCCATAGAGGTGGCACGGAAAATGTGTTCTTGCAACAAGTCCTGCCCGAACTTCTAGACGCAGCGTATGTTCCTCCGTCGTTGTGCAGTTCCATGTGGTACCAGCATGACTGGGCTAATCCACCATGGTGGAATCCACGTCTACCCACATCTCAACGTAATCTTTGGACAATGGTTCATAGGCCATGGTGGCCCGGATTCATTGGTTCGCCAGATCACTGGATCTATCATGCATGGGCATCTTCTTTAGTGTACTAGACACCCATTTCTTCAGGTAATGACCTCTTTTCTCGAAAATTTGTAGCTGCCAGAAGGATACGTCACATGCGAGAATTTTTTCAGAACGTAAGGAATTCCATGCATCACCGCTGTCAGGCATGCCAGATGACTTCGGTCTGGTAGCGAATCACTCTGTATAATCTTAACAGTATTGGTGCGAGTATATATTATTCTATTTTAGCTTACTTGAATCTGTTTGAAAATTTTTATACATTATAACAATTTTTTTTAAAAAAGAAAGAGAATTTAACTGATGTCAATAGACTTTTTTTTTCAATACGTAAAAGTAAGAAAATGCTTAGATAAAACTTTTTTATGAAGTACATGAACTTAAATGTTAAGTTTAAATATTTTTGGATTTTATTAGTGTTTGTTTTGGATAATTAACAAAAAATAAATATTGGAATAGAATATTAAAATGTAAATTAATTAAATTCATTTTGATTTGTTAATTTATACCATGTGTGTGTGTACCGGAAAGTTCCGTCGTTTCGGTTAAAACAAGTTTCAACAAGTATGCCCTTGTTTATTTCACGCATATTTGGTCTCTTTATCTCATTGAAAGCATACATACTGTCCTAGAAAATGAATTGAAATGAAGATGATTCATATTATAATTAAGTTAGAAGCGATTGTGCACCCATGGTTACTAACGACAGAACTGTGCAGAAATTTGTTGAAAGTGTTCGGTGAAGGTACAGTTTCTGATAGAACATACAGAAGATTATTCCAAAAATTTTCTAATGGTGATTTCAACCTTTCTGATAAGCCTCGTTTTCAAGGACCATATTTGATTGACGACGAAACAGTCATGATCATGTTAGAGCAAAGTCCTTTTTTGTCAACAGTGGAGACAACAGAAAGGCTTGATTCAGCTCAACGAACTATTTCGTACCAAATTCTGAAACCAGGATTGGTGAGAAAATATTTGAAATGGATGCTACGTAAATTAAGTGAGAAGAATTTGAATGATCGTGTTATCACATGCACATCTCTACTTGCACGCAACAAAAACGAATCCTTCTTAGACTGGATGATAAGTGAGGATGAAAAGTGGATTACCAATGAAAACATTGTAAAGAAAAGGGCATATTATGAACCTAGGGAACTTGTCCCTTTCATCTCTAAGCCGAAGCCTGAGTTAAGGCCCTATGACACACACATATTTGCAACAACCGATTAGGACAATTTTTCACGCAGCTGAGAGTAAAGGGATTTCGTAAACAAAATTATATGCTTTGACGTCAGCCGCGCTCTATCTCCACATTGAAAAATTACTCGTCGATTTTTCTGCTTCGAAAAATGAACATCCAATATTATTTCAATTATTTTTTTTTGTGAACGGCCGTAAACAGAAATGGAGCACCCATTCTGTTTAAAATATTATACACCATATCTGATGCGCTTGACGAAACCGAAGCTGACATATTTACCTCCATCTTGTTTATGACGTGGGGCGCCGAAGAGCCCCATTGGTTGGAATTTCAAGAAACTTTTATCTGGAGCAATTTTTTAAGCTCACTGGGATGTTCGGAGTCATTGCTATGGCAACTAGGTAGAAATTGTTCGGAATTGTGATTTTAAGGAAAATTGCTCCAAATGCGTGTACGTGGGATACGGCCTTTAGAGAATGTTTTGTTTATGATGAGACATTCCACATACACTTTGAGCTGTTGAAACCAAACGAAAATCTAAGCTGTCAAAATGTCAGCAGCTGGATAATTTAAAAGCAGTATCTCTCCCCCAATTCCCCCCAAAAAGGTACCGGTGATGTTCAATAGGAAGGGCATCATGCTGCTTCATGATAATACCTTCATGGACTCGTCAGAAACACTAAGAGCTAGGCTGGAAAATTCTGTCGCATTCATAATACTCCCCGGACTTAAAACCTTCCGATTATCACTTGTTTTTGTTCTTATAAAATTTTTTGCACAGCAAAAAATTTTGAAACGAAAACATTTTGAAGCCAACAAGCACTGGTTCAATTTTTTGCCTCTAGGCATGAGGCATTATTTAAGAATGCGATATACACAGATTGCCATCACGTTGCCAAGAAGTCAAAAACAAAAGATGGTAATTATGTTATTCGGTAAAATTTATTTTTATGCTTTATCTTTGAAACGGTCAGAACTTTCCAGTAGACCGACCTAATAACTAAATTTTCGAAATTTCTAACAAAATTTCTTCATTGATAAATATTGTTTGAAGAAAAAAAATTGTTTTGAAACTATACATATGGGGATATTTTCAATATCGGAAATTATCAGTGGTATCATCATTCTTTTTAAAGCTGATAATGCGAATATTTTCCTATTTTTTGCATCTTTTACAATATCATTGCTGCATAAGTTGAGGAATATTACCCATAAACCAGTTTGTAAGAAAATTAACATTCGATTTTATCTCAGGCGGACAGTTGCTGCAATGTTTAGAAAGTATAATTTTCAGAAATGAAGTAATGATTTTGTATTGTTAGAATATTAATACAAATATAAGGAAATAAATTATATTTTCATATATATAAGGTAATGAGAAAGATAAATTACCTTTTGAAGGTTATTGAAAACGCTTAGTGCAAAATATTTTCAAAAACTTTTATTAAAAAAAAACTACCCGAAAAGAATTAAGGCAGTGCTTCTCAAACGTTCAATATTTGCGACCCAATTTTCAATCATAATTTTCATCGCACCCCCTCCCCATACAATAACAATGCATAGAATGCAATAAAAATGTACTTTGATGCTAAAGTTACAATAAAACCTTACTTATAAACCATACAAACTATTAGGATGCTACCCCTCCGGTATAGTGGTTAGTGGTGCTGACTGCGGTGCCGTAGGGCCTTGGTTCGAATCCCGGAGAAGGCGTAGATGTTTGTATTGTAATCTCCTTTTCATGACTTTAAATTCATTCTTTCCTTTGTGATGTGTGATTCATGCTTTCTTCTGTAAGCCTCCGTGTGATTCTTTGTTGTGCACGACGGGTATTTATAAATATTCTCACAATAAAAAAACTATCTAGATAAGTAATTATTAAGCTTGTTTTTAATTTAATTTAGATAAATTAATTATCAAAAAAATTGAGTAGTACGGGTACAGTTAAAAGTTTATTATATCAGTGTAAATATGTATTTAATTTTTATATGTCAGGATGTTTTGTGTGTGTGTTTTGCTTCCTTTCAATAAATTCTGATACTTATTTTAAATCTTTTAAAATTTCCATTTTTCAATATATGCCCCCCCCCCCCCCGTAGGGATATCACACACCCTTCGGGAAGCATGCCTCACAGTTTGAGAAACATCTAATTAAGGTATCCAACAAGGTGTAACACATTTATTTTTAGCGCCCTTCTATGAGCTTCACTTGTATGTAACAGAATATTTGAACTCAATTTTTACTCACTGTAAAAGGTCAGATTAATTCGAAATTTTTCTCACTTGTCCAGGACCGATGACAATACAATAATTTAATAATTTGGTTCCATTGTCCTGATCAGGATCATCAAGATTAACGATTTACCATTTTCAGATCCCATTCCACCATCTGGTGACTAATATCAGATCCCATTCCCCCATTCTATAATAGTACAGACATGCGAAACTTGTTTATTGTTTAAATATTACGTAACAGACAACAATTGGGTAAAATAATATTGGAAATGAAAGAAATATTTTTTTTATCCTGTTCAGACAAACTGCATTATCTCTATATATGTGCTATCTCTATTATCTCTGCTAAGTATCTCATTATTTTTTGAAAAATATTGGATAATTTGAATGCATCTCCTAAGAATTATTAATGCTTACAATGTAGGGAAAAGTGTAGAATATATATATTATATATATATATATAAATCGCAGATTTTCTGACCTTTGCATGGTTGAGATCATAGTAAAATTATTATTTTCAATACTCACATCAGGAAACTTTTCAATGTAAATGGGGTGTAGATAAACATAATCGATATGAGAAGGATATCCTCCAAAAATTGTTTTGCATAATTTATTTTCTGAACGACCATTTTGTCGTTAGTACAATGTTGTGTAAGTCCCAAAAACGTTTAGAAGTTTAGTTGATTGGCTGTTAAGTAATGGCTTTTTATTACTTTGTTATTGAAACGTATCCATAAGTTGTGGAAAGCCCATTGTATAATACGAAATATTAGTTTAAATTGAATTAATTTGAAACGTTAAAGAATTTTAAGAAAAGAACAAATGTTTTTGAAATTTATTGTAAAACAATGGAATGAATGTCAGTTAGTCAAGTAAAGTACAAAATGACGGTTTAAAACTGGTAATAAAAAATAAATAGCGCTTGTGCACAGTAATCAGATTAAAGGAAAAATATTAGTGATTCTGATGTAATACATATATATATCTAAAAACATTTTTTTATCATAGCTAAAGATTTGATTAAACCCCTGAAGCGGTCAATGTTTTTGCCCAAAATGTTCCAAAACAAGCCACATTCTTTTATTGCATATAACTAAGCATAATACTTAACATCATGTGAACATTTTATTTTAATTTTCAATTTTAAAATTTCACACTATTTTTTATTTTATAATTGTGAAACACAAAAATCCCTAAATGTTTGCTTTTTATAAGTACACTCTGCATGCTACTAAGAATGTCTCATATATCTTAAAAGAGTTTCTCTCATACTTACAAAATTTTTTTATGTTCGTACCTCTTTTTCAAACGGTTCAGGATCTTTTCTGTGTGTGCATATGTGCACACAATTTGAAACATGATATAATACTGAGTTTTACATTGCAATGGAAACAGAGATAATATCGGCTTTTTGGATTATCTTTCCCCATTTTCATTTCTTCTCAAGCAACAAATAGCACATTGCTTTGCCAATCCCTGTTCTTTATCCAATATTTTCAAGTATCTAAACCCCTGCCTCCGATGAAACATTCCCGCCTTCACCACAAAGAAATACCCGGATGAGAAGTATTTCAGTACCATGGACAAACATCATCTTTTAAAAACACTAGCACTAATAATTTCACTTAAAGAATTAAAAATATGCATAAATCATTGATAGAAAGAAGAAAATATCGATGCCCGTACAGCGTGTGGGCAAATCGGTTGTGGCTAGCATTAGGTTGCCCGTACGGTGAACGGGCAAATCAGTTAATGGACTAAGAGTATGATAAGAATTTAAAATAGTATTATAACTGAATGGATCATAGATGGATATTCAAATTCTGTTGGAAGTAGATACACTTGTTAAAACTTTGATTTCTTTTGTAATTTCAAGATCCGTGTTATTGAATTTGAAACAGACGGTGCAAAAGTTTTTCCTATCCTTTTGCTAACAAACCAAGCCAAGTAACAAAAAGAACAACTACTATAGCAACAGCATAAAAATCAGACGATAAAGTTACATAAAACTCACAATTCGCTCTAATTTTTACCCCCCCCCCCTCCATGCAAGCTTTTGCATGCGTTTAGTGTGACAACTTGATCCTATTTTAAACTTCTCCACCATTTCTTACTTTTTTCCAAGTGGTTATTTAAAATCTCCTTTCAATAACCGCACGCAGATATTTAGGAGGTAATGAGTAACGGACTTAAAAATAATAATATCTTTAATCTTTGGTATTAGAGAAATTCCTCTCTTTTTTCCCCTCGTTCCGTCGAGATGCGGCAGCCGGTTGAAAGACGGGCGCGGTTGTCAGAAATGTGACGTCATTAACTAAATCAATTGGATTAGTGGTTCCCCACTCACCCCTCCACCAGCGTTGTTGCGCTGCACTCATTGTGGACTGCTTTATATTCTTATGCAACACTTCAGCAAATTATTCTTATTTTTTTTCAACTTATTATGATTGAGTGGATGATAGAGATTTCTCTAAGGTTCCACGTAAATGTATAACCGTTACCTAACACAATCGATAAAAAATAAATAAATCTGTAGAAGAATTATCGTTGCCACAGTCTCAAACGAAATGATGACTTCTATTTTAAGTGTTTGAATTTCCTCATCGGTTAGGGAAGATGCGCTTAAAATTCCCTTTCACAGGGATTACCAAGAGTTTGTGGCACAAGTTGTCACACTTTTGAGATAACGTGGATTTTTATTTAAAAAAATAGCATTTTCTTAGAAAAAAATTGAAATTGCTTTTATAAAGAAATATTTGTTTTCAACTTAAAATTTAAATCAAGACGAGTTACTAAAAAAAAATACAGGCAATCTCCGTATAATGCGGCATTTCTGCACTTTATTTTTTTCTTTCGAGAATTTGAACATCCCCATATAACAAAGAGTTTTAAATCCCAGATTCACTCTAACAATGTTCGAGAAAATCCTTGTACAGTATGAACACAATAAAAATTGTTAAAAGGGAACTTTATCAAATTTGAAATTAGGGAAATCCTTGTACAGCAGGCTCAATAAGCGGAATATAGCTTTTAAGTGCAAAAGATACCTCATTTGTTATTTTTTATTCAAGTACGTACTTACTATAGAATTTCCCAGAAAAATTTTCATGAATATTTAGTACTTAAGTAAATTTATTGCATTAACACTTAAGTACACTTTAAAACTTTAATTATGTCTCTCTTTTCACTATGTAGATTAAAAATGTTCGGGTAAGTAGTACTCAACCTTTTTTTTAAAAAAAAGAAATCAGTAATTACGTTTTTATTTTTATGAGTTAATCTGCATCTCTAAGCTGTCTGGATAAAATAAAAATGTCTTTTAAAAGTGTTAAGGGGTGATGAAGAAAACATTTTTTTAATTCATATTAACATTTATTACTCCTTAAGAAAATTTAAACAAAGATATTTATTTATCTATTATGAAAATATAGTAGCATATGCATTAACGTTTTGGAACCTATCTCCCTATTTCGAACTAGTTTTTGAACTTGTTTTCGTCATCAGCAATGGCCACAGTCCCCGAATTTTGGGATCGTGTACTCGTATATGTTATATTAAATTGAATAACAATAAAAGAGATTTTTTGTCAACACTTTTTAGGCCTAATAATTACCAATTACAAAATGTGCACAAATATTGGAACACATGACATATTGCACAAAATTTGGCCAAAGTAAAACTTTGTAATTCTTTCAGAAACAATCTGCCATGAAAAGTTAAGCTGATAGCAAGCCTAAATATCTGTTACTGTGATGCATAGAAACTTTATGAGTTTAATCAAGGATATTAATTTAGAAAAAATATCGTTAGACAATCAACCGGATTCTCTAAGATTTGGGACAGATGATTCAACAATGGCCAACTTAATATTCCAATTTTGGAGATAGCTATCAGCTGCACCTCACAAGCATTGCGCTGTTGTTAAATAAATTGATTTAGGATACTCATCACACATAATCCATCCATCATAATCTCTGCAATTATTGTCAAATTAGTATAATTATCTTCTTCAATTCATCATGATGAATAAAATACTTAAAAAAACTGAAATGCTATATGATAATTTTAATGTCTAGTATTCAATTCTGAAGGAACAAACAAATCTTTTTATCATTACAAATCATATGTGTTTTTTAAAAAGATATATTAAAGATTAAGATTTTTTTAAATATTATGACTTACTATCATTTGAAAATTAGATTGTTAGTTACGATTATTTTTTATCACATGAATAATCTGTTTATTCGATTAGAGAAACTCACATGTTGAAAGATTAGGAAATTTTTATGAGTAGATTGAGTATATAAATTCGGATATTTCATTTAGTCCCATATAATTTTTGAAAGTATTAAAAATAAATCATTTCTTTAAATTACATAAAGTCAGTGGTGCATAGATTATATAACTATTTAATTTTTTTTATTAACAAACCTAATAAAATTCTAGATAAAAAATATTCTCATTTCCAAAATTTTAAAAAGTTTAGTGAAAAAAAAAATCACACTTTTATTGTAAGACCCAACTCAAGAGAGATTTTCTACCCAACAAATATGCATATTTATACTTCCTAAAAATGCCAGATGCTACAATGCAATCCTTTCTATTGATGTCAAATACTAAATTTGGTACAGTTCGGTTAGACGGGCGTAGGCGATAGATCGCCAAATTTTGCTAATGGCCTCAAATGAAATGTCGCCAACAGTAAACAGCATCGAAGCTTTTTTGTTTTTGAATAAAACTGACGTAACTGAAAAAAAAATAAAAGATAATAATTATAAAATATTGTTTATATTCACAGTAAATAACAGTTAAGGTATCCGACTACCAATTGTGAGGTTTGTAAAAATACCAAGTTTTTTATTTTCCATTTACTAGAACAAAAACTACAAGTGTTTTAGTAAAGCAGATGCCATACCTTTGAACAAGATGTCAAACTATAAAAAGGCGTTTTACTCGAAATGTGTTTTTTTCGAAAAACTCAATCGAAGACAGCGATTGCTCTAAAAATTTTAAGAATAATTAACAAAAAATTTTTTTGTGTATATTCTGTGTAATAGTAGAAGTGTTTTAACCTTCAGATTTATCAATCACTGCTTTATTAACAAATTTACAGTCCCTTATGTGAATATAATCACTGTTTTTTTAAACAATTTCATATAATAACTAAGATAAAGTGATATAGTTTTTGTAAAAGTTAAAATATCTCTTATCGCGAAGGTCATTTCAAAAATGAATAGCAAAGCAACACATCAAAATTGTGAATTTGTTCATAAAGTTTTTAAACAAAATGCAAATGTAATTTTTTTGTAAATTTTTATGAATTTTTTTCCATTTTAGTAAAAATAATTTCTTTTTCTCTTCTTCATTTTGGCTTTTTTTTAAGTGCACTAAATAAATCTAAAAGCCACAAAAAATCCCCATATTTCCATTTAAAAAAAAAAGTTGTCGCAAGTAGTCGGGTACCTTAACTCTTAAAAGAAAGTTTACGAAGCAAATGCGAAATATCTGCCATTTCGCAAGCTTTGCTCTTGATAATCCGAGCAGTACTCTAAATTTTCTTTAAGCCTGAATTTTGTCCACGACATCTTATTTCTGAATAACATTTTGAAATATTGCGGACCAAATTATTAAGCCCATAGAAAGAGAATATGCAGTTGGAGCTAAATGAAACTACAAGATTCATACAAGTAGTGTTCTCACAATAACAAGCAAACACATGGAGTGAGTGAGGAGGTGTATCGAAGAAAAAAACCAAACAATGTACGATACCTCACGAAAATTCTGAACTTTAATAAACAACTTCCACGAGGGGACGAAAATGTCGTGAGGTCACGAAGGCCGCTTACTCAAGCTTCCCCCTCTGTTCTGTTTACTCATATCCAAGAACAATACATATCTCCTGAACCGTCATTTATTACCATGAAATTAACAACTCGAGAAGAAGTTGTAAAACAGAAACTTAGCTCATTAGTCATCAAAACTTCCCTTAATAGCTCTTTCACAGGTTCGAAATTAGTTTTAAACAATGTACTTGGTTTAGAGAAGATCGCGTTTCTCTTAGGGTGTTTATTCCTCCTGAGGTCTTTTAAGTTCCAGCTATTAAACAAGATATAGCACCGCCCAACGTGGTGTTCATAGCTCTTATATAACTTGATAATGCTCAAGAAAGCTGCTTTTATTTTTATCGATGTTTTAAATGCTGTGTAGCAACAAATTCAATGTTTTCGAAGGATTTTCCTGTTACGCGTGCTGGAGTTCTCTATTTTCGAATAAAGATGGTAAAGGGTGATGATTACGTAACGCTATGACAGTTCAGATTCTCACAAGAGTACAGTTAAATAAACAAATTCAGACGAAATTTTGATCATTAAAGATTACAAATATGTACTGTGAATAAAGATGTTACATTTTTTCTTCAAGGAAAATTCTTGATTAATTTTCTTAGAATAGGAAATGATAAAAGTACGTTCTTTTTGAAAATGCATATTATTTACTTATTGTAAAATAAATCAGTAAATAAATTAAGTATATTTATTCTAATTCAGTTTGGTTAAACATGATTCAAAACTACAAGCTGACTTCGCCAATAGCCCTAAAATGAACGATCTAGAGAAAATATTTAGAGCGAAAATTTGAACTTTTATAAACATTGCACAGACATACAAGGAGTGAAAAAAAAACGAACTGTGTAGCTTGAAAAAAGAGGGGAGTTGGCTACAACTATTTTGCTGACATCATCCTACACACTTCCTCTAACCATTCGGAGAAACAGAGAATTTAAACTATATGTCAATTGACAACAGTGACAAGACTGAAAATTCAAAAGGTATTAAAATGCAATGCAAAAATTTTCCGAATTTAAATATAAAAATGAATTTTCTTTTAAAATTCCATTTTAGAATGGATTGAGTTTGTTGATGTCTACATGTATGTACACTAAATTCTTCAAAAGGGTAGGGGTAGCAGGTAGAGCCTACTTTTGTATGGGAACCTAGGGCCTTAAGAATTCTTAAGACATAATTGACCACATTAGAAAGTAAAGAGCATTCTGGCCTCTCAGGATGGTAAATGCTGTACTTAATTAAAGAGAGCAAGCCTTCGATGAGATTGGAACATTAAATAACTTATGAAAAAATATAAGACAGTAACGAAAGTTTACTACTAAAGTCAGCGGGTCGGCCAGAGCGTCCTGCTTCTTGAATGCCATAGTCCTTGTTTTTGAACTTTCGGTACCAAATCTTTGCAACAGAGGTTGGCAACCTATGGCACGCTTGCACACATGTGGCACGTGGTACAATTCTCAGTGGCACTCTGCACTACTCTACACATTTGTCAATTAGTGAGTGGATGGAAGTTGATAAATTTGCAATGGGCCATACTTGACATACATCTTCAGAATTATGAAAAAATCCGAAAGATAACTCTAAAGGTTAATTTTCCGCTATTTTGTAAATTATGGAATGCCATTTAATTGTTCGAAGAGAGAAAATTGCATGCATTCTTCTTTCCGCTTTTGGTTTTACATATCAAAGTAAAAAAATCTTTCGTTATATGAAAAATATTTCGAGTCCACAAAGAAATTTTTTTTACAACTGAATACTCAGAATCGGGTCAAATTGAATGTCACACATTATATGAAAATATAATGTATTTGCGATATGAAAGAGTGGTTGGCATTAAAATTTTTATCTACCTTTTTAGTTAGATGCACTGAAGAGAAATACTTATATTTTACGTTGTCTATTTCTTATTTTAATAAATATGTTTAAAAATACATAATATATGTAAATTTTTAATTTTTGTTGAAGAAATAATTATATTTTATGCTGTTTATTTATACGTTAAGAAATATCTTTAAATGATGTAAAGTTAATATATAATTGAAACTGTAAGTCTAAATTATTGACCTCTATTCTCTAATTCTGCTTGCAATATCACGGGAATCGAATTGTTTCAAAACTGTCCTACTGTGTGGCACGCTGAATCATATGGTAGATTAGTTTGGCACGCGAAAGCTAAAAGGTTGTCAACCCCTGTTTTATTGTGTCATATGATACAACTGTAATATCAAAAGCTGTACACATGATTCGGTGACAGCTTATAGTTGACTTTTTGCAACAGAACCGGAAGTAAATGACGGTTCTAATCTGAGAGCATGATAGCTCCACACACATTTTAGATACCTTATACTAAATGATAACAATATTTTTTACAGATTTCACAACACAGTATTCTAAGGCCTCTTTCTTTCAAATAACAAAAATTATCTGACAAAATACGAGCAACATGCCGAGCGGCGAAATATTTGTGCAGACGATATTAGCACAGTGGCGGGAAACTTTCGTTAGAGCCAGATATAATTTGATAATCTAACAGAGCTATTTTCTAAGAATAGTGAGTTTTCGAGAACAATCGATTTTAATTTGGAATGTGGGAAAAGATGCGAAATATAGGCTTTACAGTCATCTTTAAAAATATTTAAATTAATCACAGTTTAATAAAACTTTAAAAACAAACACTGTGAAAAAAAGGAGAGCTTTTAGTGTGTAATGATGTATTGTTCGACCATTAAAGTCATTATTTAAAAGACGTGGAATGTGCATCATCTCTCTGGCAAAGATTATACAATCTTAATAAATCTCCGTATCAATATTAAAAAGCAACAGCAGTAAGTGTTGAAAAGAACACAATAACGACAGCAACGGGATAGCTGCCAGGATGGGTAGGCCCTGCGAAAGCTCTCATCAATCATTCAGGCAAGTGTAAATGAGTCTCCAGAAGCTTGGTTGCCATTCTGAACGAACTTTTTGTTCCAGGTAAAAGAACTTTCGCCGCGTCTTATCAAGAAGGAAGCTCATCCAACGACTAATGGTCTTTCACTCTTGAAATTAAACTCTCACTCTTTCTTCACATTCCCCGTTCGTGATAAGATTTTTTTACTTTTGTTTAGAAGGAATTCCAAAAAGTGGGAGTTTCTATTTAAGGTTTTGTGTAATATTAAATGACAATGTATAAGCTACACCATTGCCAGTTTCTTCAGGATATTAATAAATTTATTCAAGAACTTTAAGAGTTCTATAGTATTCAAAGCATAAATACCTGAGAGTATAAACACTTGATTTTTTCTTGGTTTAAAATAAAATAGAATTGTTTTCCAGAAGTTTAGATTAAACGTATGCAATGGAGAAGATGCATATTGTTCTTACAATGACAGTATA
>BMAO01031414.1:0-25072 GCA_019973975.1 Trichonephila clavata | reverse complement strand
ATTTCTTTCTTTTTATTATTTTTATTATTAAGCGATATTTTACATTGAAAAATGCATGTTATAATTCATGAAGAAGTGATAATTCATTTTAAAACACATTTATATCTTATGGATGCAATTTTTTGATTGATGAATTTACTTCCAACTTCAGATGTCTCGCGAACTCCAATTGCGCAATGGTAATAAGTTTCAAAAGCCATTATCTACGAGGAATATATTTTTAACATGATGTATATTACTATGGCTGTATTTTATTACCAAATAGAGATATATTTCACGTAAAGATTTGAACCATCACGTCTATTGTTTACAATAAATGATGAACGTGAGTTGCTCACTGACGAAGAATTAAGTTATAATTTTTAGTAAGTACACTGCGTTTGTAAGAAATGCAACACCATGAAGGAAGCATCAGAATTAAATGAACTTTGCAGCAAATTTCAATTATAGGATGTTGTAAAATAGTTAGGTTTAAAGCCGCCGAATGCGTGGCGTGCGCAGCGCCCTCTGAACTGATGTTGAAAGTGTACAAATAGCGAACTGTAATGGGATGTTCAAAATAATTAATGATTATTTGTTAGTGACGAACATTTAGTGCGACGTAAGTACGACTCCACGACGAAATAAGGAGAATTTCAACAATTTACGGATTTTAACGGGGGAGGATTATCGGCCTTCGAGAAGGAGGATTTTCATATCGCGCAATAGAAGCTCGTATAAAGCGGAACAGTTCCACAGTGATGCGAGTTTGGAAGCAGCGGACAAACGATCACCGAACAACTCGAAAACTGGCAGTGGACGACGAAAGGTGACATCGACGCGTGACGATCGACACCAGCTCGTGGGTGAATGGCCGTACAACTTCCTTCAGGCAGTTGTAGCGTGTTGTCTACTGCTACAGGTGTACTATTGTCGACTTCGTCAATTTTTCGACGTCTGCTGCACCGTAGATTGCTAGCAAGGGTGCCTTTATACAGGACCATCTCATGGGAAGACATCGATGGCTGTGTATCTGCAATGAGCTCATGAGCCAAGAGCCTGTCAGGCTGATTGCACCAAGTTATCTTTTCAAAAGAATCATGCTTCAATTGTAGGACCATGAAGGCGCATTCGTGTTGGACCCTATGCCGTCGAGTGCTGTGTTGCAGAGTGCATTATCGTACGACATAGTGGCTAACACCCGAGTTACAGTTTGTGGGTTGGATTTCTTATCATGGACGATCCAATTTTGCTACGAATTTAGGGTAATCACATTTGCAACAGGTTACGTCCAGAAAATGCTACACCCCAAAGTCATTCCCTTCCTTCAATGTATCGCTGGGGCCTATCTTTCAGCAGGATAATGGCACGCCACATGTTGCAAAGACTGTTTGAGACTCTGTTTTGCCCAACACATGCAACTTATTCACCGGATATGTCACTTATTGAGCACGTGTGGGATTCGGTTGGTCGGCGTCTCGCTCGTGATCCGCGTCCTGCAGCTTCAAAAGACGAACTTTTGCTGCGCATGCAAGCAATATGGAATTCTCTTCCACAAGCAGACATTCAAAATCTGTTTCACTCCGTGCCACGTCGTATAGCAGCACTTAGTGCAGCACGTGGTGGCTACACGAAATACTAATTTCGAACAAGTAATATTGTTTTTTTTCTTTGCAAATTTCGTCATTTATTTGTACAAATTCAAGTCATTTGTGCATTAAATTTCATTTAATTCTGATGATTCCTTCATGATGTTGCATTTTTTACAAACAGCAGTTTATTTAGGCGAAGTAATATTGATTATGTTATATTAGAAAATTATGATAATGATGGCCTATATAGGCTATAAAGATTTATATTTTTAATATTATAATTGAGTTTTTTAGGAAAATAATATGTATAATGGTAATATTTATAAACACATTAATCTGGCATTACTCGCACTAAAAAAACGAACGGAAGTTCACGCGCAAAGTATTTCCTATTCAAAGGTTTTTACATTCTATTTTTTTCATTAAATTTGCATATAAAGGTGAAAAGGAAAGAAACATAAGAAAATCAATATTTTTATTACACTTTTCACTCGTAAATTAGGTTTTTTTTTATAATTAAGGCATGCAACACGTCGTTTCAGATTCAAGTACAGGAAATGCTTCATAAAAGTGCAGGTATCGTGAGCCTTGTTTAATTAGAAATCTTATTAAAGTGTGACGTAGTTTATATTGAGCGTGTTTAAGCTATCGTGGGTCAGTTGCGGGACCGTAGTATTATCCCCGTTTTATTGAATCTCACCTCCGCGCTCTATTATCTGATCAGTTATCTTAATTAGGTTGTTATTTTGTATGATTGATATTTAGGTAACAATAAAATAGTTAATGTGAAATCATGTCTGTTGATTATTCAGCTTCTCCCACACATCTAGCAGGGTCTGCGGGTATACAAGGGGTTTCAGATGGAAGCAGGAACCAGCCGGCATTACAAAGTGACCACCTTATCATTCTACTAGACAAATTTTAACTATTCGTTAGTTTCGTGAGTGCGGCGTTGTCTGTTATTACTGTCACCGGCAGAGACCCGAAATAAGTGCGGTATTTATTTAACGCCCATATGAAGGCTAAGCACTCTCGCTCTGTAATATTCTAAACCATCTCAGCGGTACTAAGTGTACGTAGAGGCTAAGTGAACGAGAATTTTACGTTTTGCTCCAAAACTGCAACCACACCACTTCAACTGGCAACTCAAACGCTTTATTGAAATCAGGCAACTAAAACTGGAGCTTCTGCCACTACTTTTTTTAATACGATTAAAGGCTTCCTGCGCTAATTCCGAACAAATAAATTTAGAATTTTCCTCTTTAACGTGTATAAAGGTTCACGCAGATCAGCATAGTCCTTAATAAACTTTTGGTAGCAATTCGTCATTCCTGAAAATTTCACCACCCCCTGCGCATTTTCCGGGGTTATCATGTCAAGAATCGCTTTTACTTTTTCCTTGTCCGTTTGAACCAATCGTTACTAACAAATAGACCTAAATAACGTAGCTTGTTTGAGGCAAAATGACATTTTTTTACGGTTTCAAGTTAAACCAGCCTCTTGTAATAATCTAAAGACCTCTCTTAAATGTTTAACATGGTGCTCAAACGATGGAGACAAGATAACCGCGTGATCCATGTAGACACTGACAAAATGCCCTTGAACTGGTTTCAGAATCATTTCTATAGCTCTTTGAAAATTTAAGGCCGCTCCCGACACACCAAATGGCATGCTGCGAGTGAATGCAAATGTGCCATTTTTGGTTACTAAGCCGTCTTACTAATGTCTTTGGGGTTTAACACCATCTGAAAATAACCTGAGCGGAGGTCAATCGACAACATAATTTCGGTGTGTGGACTATTTGTTATAAGATTATCAATGAGCAGTAATGGATATCTTGGATACTTTGTTAGGCATTCAATTTTCAGTAATCAATCGCGAATCTATAAGCTTCTGAGTTATCCTTGGACAAACCATTTTTTCCTTACATAAAACAACTGGAGATACATAGAGTGATTGGACAGGTATAATCGTACCTTCTTCTAACATTTTATTGACGTGATGATATATAATCCCCTGTTTGATCCTGTCATATAGGAATTGCCACTATAAGACAGGGGGGTTATCTCCCGTATCAATTTCATAATATAACACATGCGAAAGCCCAGGTTTATTAGAAAATAGACCCTTGAAATCATTAAATAAAATATTTAATTCCACTTTTTGTCTTTCCTCCAGCTTTGATTTTGTTAAATCTATCTCTACAGGTTCTTCTAGTATTGGTACCTTTTCAATTTGCCAGTCCGAAATGATTAACGATTTATTTGAAAAATCAAACCCAATTTTAGCTTTTGACATGAAGTCATTGCAATTCTACAATTCCTAAAATTGTGCATTTTGCACCTTGAGCAGTTATGAGCTCGACTCGCGAATGCTTAATGGGACGAAAAGCAAAATATGTCCTGTATGTTTCTACCAAAATAAATGACTTCACAGCTCCTGTATTCCAAATAGCTTTTAAAAATGTGTCGTGCAAGAGAATCAGCACATACGGAAGATCAATGGGCGATAATCGTAAAGCATTTATTTTAACCTTATTAGGAGGGCTTGATTCAATTTGGACCTCTTACCTCCTGCAACACGATCGCTTAAAAGTTTAAATTATCATTTCTTTGGCCCTCTTTGGTCCTATCATTAATCGGACCCTGATTTACAAAAGTACTACGATGTCTATGACAGTCGGGTCTATGATCATGTTGATCATTACGGCTGCATCTCTCGAACCCACGATTTTCATTATCACCAAGAGAAAAGTTATTTGCCTCCCGGTTCATTATTCTCCGATCCAATTGTCTATTCACGACTCATTAAACCTCCTACTCACATCCCAGTTTCGTCTTTCAAAACTACTCGAACCTTGGGTTCCTCTATTTCTATGCCGTTCCTCTATTTCTATGCCGTTCCTCATATTTCTCAACCAACTCTTATAACTGTACTTTAGTCGTAGTATTTATAACTTAAGCATATTCCATAAACTAGGGTTCGAGTCGCATAACAATGTTGTAGATGATTAGAGTAGATGGTAAATGGAGTAGACCGTCATCTACTTCCTAACTTGGAGTAGATGACGGTCGACGTAAGGACCGTGTGGTCTTTCGGATCTACAGGATCACTGGCAGCCGCCTTCGCAAGGTCATCCGCTACTTCGTCTCCGGATGCCCCTATATGAGAAGTAATTGATGAGAAGACAATTTTTAGTGCAGACATGAAAACGTTATGGAATATTTTTGATGCTGCAAATATTAGTATAAACTAAAAGTGATATATTAGCATTAGTCTTCATATTTTCGACGCCTCGATAAGTGAAGAAGAAGGCAAAGCTTAGAATGACACCTTCTTCATCAAAAATTACATAAGACTCCATTGAAAGTATTTTAATCATCCTTGTATTGGCGTGTACAGCTAATTTCCTAGATAATTTAGGTTTTAAAATGAGCCGAAATTATTTTGCAACATTTCAATTAAGAAACGATTATTGTTTTTGTACAGAACGTTAAGTGTTTCCACAGAGTTATATAGGAAAAATAACTTTCTGTACATGAAATTTTACACTTATAAACATGTGCGTTTCGAATATGGACTAAGATATCAAAAGAAAAATGTATTATTTTCATTTTATATCTCAAGAATGGCTAAGCTAATCTGAGATATTCCACAATGTAAATATTTTTAAAAAACTGATACATGCGTACATTCTCTTTAACACTTTCAAGATTAAACAGGAAAACATAATATGGCTATATATTATTTAATTAGTTTGATCAGAAAAATATAAAAAAATGATAAAAATATCGCTTAATATATTAAATTAAAATCATGTGCACTCATTTTTTTCACACGAACACGTGATCAACGTTGCATAACATACTATTTCAAATTGAATAACAAATGATTATTTATTTTCTCAATTAAATAATTAAACATTTTATTCACTCATATCTTAAGAGTTTTAAGCAAATAAATATATATGCACAGATAAATTAAACTTCAAATGGATTAATAATCTCTAAAGTCTTTTAAAGTATATCTCGAGGGAAAATAAAACTCAATGTTCAGGAGCAGGAATCGAACCTACAGACACGACGGTTAACTACCACCTTTGCATCGGCGGTTACTCACTGGATCTCTCGGGAAGGTATCTTCAAACAGAACTGCTGTAATGGGGGAACCTAAAGCTTGCCATCTTGTCATGGCTTCTGCAAATGTCGGCGCAATCCGCTCAACTGTCTTTGAGAGGAGTCACATTCTAATGACACTTTACTTATTTATTTTGTTTTTCTTTCTTTATATTTTTTGAAACAAACTGCAATACTACATGAACTGAAACCAAGGGTTGACCGCATTCTACAGGAAGTGCAGAAGACCGATGCCATAACCACTCGGCCATTATGAACGCATCATACTTTTTTAAAGTTTATTCTCTGTGTTCTTTGTTAGTTATATATGTATTAGAAATACTTTTAAAGTACATTCAAGTAATAGATTTGATATAAGAATTTAAAAAATTATTTTTTTTAAAGAAATAAATTTATTTCTGTAGTAATAATTTATTATTTTATAAACAAATTCCTTTCTCAGTTACCGAAGCTTTATAATAAATTATTTTACATTTTTTATATATTCCACTAGCTGAGATTATTACTGTAATGATAATTTTTTAGTTTATTATTATAATGTTAATTTGTTACCTTAGAGATTTTTTTTTCAGGAGCAGGAACTTTTCTTATCAGCACAATAGTGAAACGGATAACTATGTCCCCTTGAAAGTGTTGTTACATGTTTCATCCAGCCAGAATTTGCCTTTAACGGGTATGTGTGACCATTTTTTTTAAACATTTATAAACCTCGTGCACCACGCAATGTATAACACGGTGGCATACAACACAGACAGAAGAAAGTATTAGAACACAAACATCCATGCCTTCTCCGGGATTCGAAACCAGTCCCTACGGCACCGCAGTCAGCTTCACTGACCACTATACCGGATGGGCGGCGTATATGACCACTGTCATAGAATTTTCGCACAACTTACGGGGAAAAAAAGTTTAACAAGTTGGTGCGCAGAGGGGTACTTTTGTATTTTTTTCCTATCAATATTCCATTTCATCATGAATTAAAGTCTATATTTTTCTAGTTACCATTTTACCTATCAAGAATTACGTGGCTTAGAAATAAAAAAAAATTCTTAAATTATATTTCCTGTTGTCTTCATTTTTGTATCTGCGTTAGAGAATGCAACTAAAATATATATAAGTATTAAAAGGAACTAGAATTTTTCGTCTTTTATTAAATTATGAAAAAGTAAATTTTTATTTCCAGTTTTATATAACTTATACATTTGGAATTATTCTGAAATTTGTTTTGAATAATGACTGAATTTTTTTTCATTTAGGGCACAGGGCTTCTGAAACTATTGGTCAGACCCCGAATGGGGTCGCGTAGCAAAATTATGGGGTCGCGAGAGATTTTAAGAGCAGTCAGTAGGGTAAAAGTCTTGAAATGATCGATTTTGAGTTTTTGATATTTCTGAAATCTGTAATTCATAACCTTTCTATGGATATAACACACATGCCATATTTTCAATTAGAGGTATGTCAAAATGACTTTTAAAAAATCATCAAATGGCGGGTCATGCCCACTATTGACAAATATTTAACTTTTAAATATCCTGAAACAATTGCAAAGCCTTTTATTTATTTATTCATACGCAATTTACTCTAGATAACGGTATAACTGTGCAATTAACTGTCAAGACATAGGCGTTATTTATAGTCAGATGCGTTTGTTGTTATTTTTCTTATAATTTTTAATGAATAAATCAAACAGATAACTTTTTTTTTCAAGGTAAGATTTTTTAAATAAATTTCTGTTTTCTACAAATTATACATTTTTTTAAAAATTGTGTTTAAAAAATGAAATTCTTCTAAATTTACTGTACGTGAATACACACGCTGGAAGCTTAAATTATATATTCCTTTTGTATACTTGTGCATACTGAAGTGACATTTCGGAAACATTGCAAAAACATTTAGCTAAAGAGACATATCATGACAAATTTGAATAAATTCAGTGACAATAAGTAAAAGTTTTTTTTTGCTGTTGAAAAAAGCTAAATATATTTGAAAAATATCACTTCAGCATAAACATAAATCTTTCTTTATTGTACAGACAAGTTTTCAAACTTAAATATTCAAAGGTTTCTGAATAAATGGACCTACAGATCTTCAGATATGCAATATCATTTGTCGTTGCAAGAAGTTAGTTACATACATACAAATACATAAATATCATGTATAAAACATAAAAAACAGTTTTAATTTGTCTGTTTTAAAAATTATTTGTCCAGTTCTGAGATACTTCTGAAATTTAAAAGTTTTAGAAACTTATGTTTGTATGTGAGCACAAAAAACACTGATGAAAACTTTCGAAATGACGTAAAATCATGTTTTCTCAAATGCCACTTTTTGTGCAATTTTTAATTTTAGATTTTTTATGTTTCTAAACGAATTCTAAAACTATATATTTTCATATGTATATGTATTTTGTTAACAAATAAATTAATCATCAAAAAATATTAATTTATCTTTCTTTTATATTTATATGGGTTTCCCAGGAAACTCGCAATCATAAATGGGGTCATAAATGAAAAAAGTTTCAGAAGCCCTAATTTAGGGCAAATCTAACGGAAGCTTTTCTACACCTTTTACCTAAAAATGTGTTTTTTCCTACAATATAATATCATACTTTTCAAAAAATTTCAAATTGATCAAGAATTTAGAAAAGGGGGAATTTGAACTGTATTAGTTGATATTTTTACAAAAGTGAAAACAAATCTGACAATTTTGAAGGAAACACGAAACATATTTAATAATTACTTCAAATTATAACATAACAAATATATGCCCATTATTTTTCAAGTCGATACTGCATAAAACTACAATTTAAATAGTCTTTAACATTCTACGAACCTTTTTATGTTTTTCAAAAAAGACGTTCAAGATATTTTTCATTAACGAATCTGTGACTGTGGTCATATGTTCTTTGTAATGTTGCAAATCTTTCCGGTCTCATTAGGATAAATAATAAATGCAATGAATGGAAGTCCAATTGCATTTGTCTTTTCAAAACACATAATAAAATATAATATAATAATTTGTAAAATTTACTAAATTAGGTTCCACTGTGTTTTTTTTTGTAGTTATTTTCCAATGTGTTCATATAGCCATGAAATATTTTGTGTAGGACATAATAGATGAATAAACTACCATAAATTGAACACAAAAGTTAAATTAACAATTCGAAATTTTCTTTTTGTTCAAAGCTTCGATAATCATTCAATTGAAAAAAAAATGCTATACGTGAAATAATGATCAAAATATTGAAGTTTATTCTAATTATGTATTGTTCTGCTTCTTCTTGTTGCATTGGGAATATCTTATGCATGATAATAAAAGTGTTGATCAACGTATTTTAATGTTGATGCTTCTTAAGCATGTTTCGATTAACAAGCCTTTAGCGCTAACTTCAGATGTTGTTTGATAGAAGAACCTCACTTTGTGAAAGAACCGTGATTCATCAGTTTTACTACATAATTGCATTTGAGGATTTGAGGGAGGTTACCGGAGAATACATTAAATAGCCAAAACATTAGGAACACAAACTCAATAACACGTTACAACACTTTCTGCCTGCAAAACAATTACAACTCACCTTAGCATGAACACACCAAGTTCTATGAGATGTCTGGAGAGAGGTTGCACCAATTGTCTAAGCAATGATCACGTAAAGTCGAGATATTTCGACATGAAGATTTTTGATGACTGAGTTGTCTTTCTACGAAAACCTAAATGTGTCATATAAGATTAAGATTCTCCAAATTAGGTCTCCAAGATGTTAAGTGGAACTCATTTTTAGCTGCTCAAACCGATCTAATACAATTCTAGTCTTTTGAAGTTGGGCGCAATCCTGCTCAAAGTTTCCATCCCCAGTTGGAAGAAGGGACGCGAAATAAGGGCGCAACTGATCAGCATTTATATTCAGATAGTCTAAAACTTTCACGGCCAACTTTCAAAGTGTACACGGACATAGAATTCCTCAGCAAATAAAAAGAAAAGAGCTCTCTTTTTTCCACCTAAAAATTTTATTTTAATTTAGAGTGAATGTGCCTGTTGAGTAGTTTTTAAATAAATCATCCATATAATGACTTGATAAAATGTCATTTTGGAATAAATTTCAAATTCTGTTGAATGTAGAAAGTGTAGGCAAACCACATTAAACAGTCACGCTTACGTACCAAGCATTAATCTTAAAGAACATACAGGAAGACATATATCCAATGAATTATTATTGAAAATGCGTTCTTTAAATTTCATAATTGTTAACAATCTTGCTTAAAAACAATATTTTTCTCTCAATTATTTACTTTAGTGAAAATTATTACTTAAAATCTATTTATATTAATTCAGTTATATAACATGATTAGTCAATCATTTAAATAGCTACATAAGTATTAATAAAAAAAATTCTTTTAAATTATAAATAGTACTTTTTCATTATCTTCATTGACTTAAATATTTAATTACAAATACTAAAAGCAAACTGACCAACATTAAACTTTACAACCCAGCCCACACACGTTCGCACTGGAACACTGCGCGTTCCAGGGTAGTTGCGGAATTTTTTAATTTAGTTTTTATTATTACTCTATATTTTTATCATTTCTTCTGTTTCATTGTGTTGTCTGTATTGAGTAAATTTAACCAGAACAATATAATAATTAAGATCAAAATATTTTTTAGGTCTTTATATGATAAAAATCTCTAACCCGCACAATCGTGTTGGCTAGGTTTTAAAGGAATAAATAAGTTTTTTTTTATATAAACGGAACGTAACTAGAAATTTTATTTTAAAAATTTGACTCTGAACGTCAGAAGTTTGACCTAAAAATCAGTGACATAAACAATTATTTTATATTCTTCCAATGTTACTTGTCATGAGAGGTGGTTCAGATAAATACTAAGTTCTTGCCGTATAATAGTGTTTAGCTAATTCAGGATACGAAACCACTACTAACAAATATTTCGCAAGCGATGCTCTTGTGTAAGCAATACGTCACTGACATTGATATAAGTATAATAAGTTATTCATCATATTTAAAAACACGAGGAAATACGATAAAAAGAAGAAGAAACTAGTTTCTCTTTTTGTAATTATGGATATCAGTTATATTAGGCAACATTCCGATCAATACGAAGTGAGCAATTGTGTTTTCGCAAAGCTTAATAATGCAATCGAATTCTATCATCAAGAAGACTCAAACAGCTGAAGGAGTAACGAAAATCACATCTGCGAAGCAAAGTGCCATCCATGATAAAATGGGGAGGTTGCTTTTAGTTTGGACAAATGGACGGGAGATAAAACGAGATGTAACTAGTATGCCTATCATTCAAGAGAAATTTTTGAGAAATTGAAAGAACAAACTCCAGGTTCGTCATCCGAGGAGTTAGAATTCAAGGCTACCACTGGCTGGCTTACATAGTTTAAAAGAAGGTCTGGAATTAAGCATGTATTAATGCATCATGAATCTGCTAGTGCAGATAGAGAAACAGCTGAGAAGTACTGTCTCAAATTTCAAGAATTCATTGAAATAGAAAGGTATCGTCCACAACAAATATTTAATTGTGATGAAACTGGTTTGTTTTGGAAGCGCATGCCGAACGTTACCTACATCACGAAACATGAGAAAAGTGTTCCTGGGCATAAGCCTATGAAAGACCGATTGACGTAACTTTTGGGAGCTTACGCTAGTGGTGATATGAAGGTTAAACCACTTCCCGTTTACCACTCTGAGAATCCCAGAGCATTCAAAAAATTCCATAATTAAGAGCAAACTGCCAGTAATGTGGAGATCGAATCAGAGGACATGGGTCACGCAGGATCTTTTCAAACAATGACTATTTAAAGTTTGTGCTCCGAGCATCAAGGACTACCTTGATACCAATGACTTGCCGTTGAAAGCACTGCTGTGTGCTATGACAATACACCAGGACACCCAAAGGATCTTAAAGATAATTTGTTGACAGACTTTTCCTGGCTGACGGTTCAGTTTTTATCTCCGAATACGACTTCGCTGATTCAGCCGATGGATCAGGAGGTTATTGCGGCTTTGAAGAAATTGTAAACTCGCGCGCTGTTTCATCGGTGTTTTGAAGCATGACAATTCTCCTCAACAATAATTTTAATAAAGTTTTGAAAAGAAAAATTTGACATTCTTGAAGCTATTTGTATCATTCAAAAGGCGTGGTCAGAAGTCAAACAGCGACAGTTGATTTCTGCTTGGAAGAAGCTGTGTCCATCCTTCGTTCAAGGAGACGGAGGAGATCAGGGAGACACCCTTGAAATTATGGATGAAATTTTGACAACTGCTAGAGATCTGGAATTGGAGGTGAACGAGGATGACATAGAAGAGCTCATAATGGAACATGAAGATGAACTGACGACAGAAGAACTCCAAGAAATTTTGAATGAAGAACGCCAAGAAACACCGCAAAATGTGTCTCCTTCTGAAAAAGAGGAAAACGAAAGAGGACCAATGCCGACATCTGCTATTAAAGATCTTTTGAAAAAGTGGGAGGATGTCAGAGCAATGGTCTTAGAATGGCACCCAAACCAATCTGATGTCAGTAGGATTGGGGATCTTTACAACGACAATGCTATTATTTATTTCCGGAAAATCCTGAAAAAGAGAGAAAAGCAATCGACATTGGACATGTTCTTCAATGCCCCATAAGCAAAAAATGAAAAGGACTGATTAATATGCAAGACTATATGTATGTATTATTTTTTAAAAGCTTACTAAGAAATTATACATTTTTTTAAATTTAATTTCTAGGGTCTCCAGAACGAATTAATCGATTTCACATAGAAGTCTATGGTGAATCGATGATCGGTTAACGAACAATTCGGATAGTGGACATAGTCTTGGAACGGATTATGTTCGTTAACCGATGATCCACTGTATGTATTTATTCATATTCTAAAATGGGCTACATATATGTGACGTCATAGTCATGTCGTAAATGCAGTCACATAATTTCAGCCCCTCATGCAATCAGTTCATGCACCTCACTGTAGCCAACTAAAGATTTTCATTTTTTTAAAGAGCATATTTGTTAACAATAAGAACGCACATACGTAAGCAAAATATACTTGATTTAAGTATGTCAGTATAATAGGAATAAATTTGTATTTATTATTTTGAAACACTTTTTCAAGATTTATAATACTTAGTAGGCATCCTTATTTAAATATCAAATTTTGAATTGTATGTGAATTTATGAAAACAAGTCTAATGTTCTCTTTGAACTTAACTGAAAATAGTAAATTTTTATGGCATCATGAGCTAAGTCCATTGCCAATATATAGAAAATCATAAAATTCAAGCATTAAATTTTAGATTCTGAAACTTGTGTTTCATTTCCAGGAATAGGTATATATGTGTTACACCATCACCCAATTTCCTTAGAAATTAAAAAATTTTAAAAAAATCGATAAATAATATATATCAACAAATGGTATCATTATGATTATAATTGGACATGCAATGAGAAAAGTTTTCCCCTATCGCGACCTATATTGCGACATTTGGCAATGTCTTTTGATTTATCGAAAATGGTAGACGGTATAATACGTTAATACCCAGGTTTGATATATATATATATTCTAGATTTATCAATTCATATCTTTTATAACACTACTAAGGGTTACTGGCTAAAGTGTAGAATAGGTGATCCCTTGTATTTTACAATTTTTATCTAGATGCCAGAATGAATTCGACTCTTCATTACTTCGACTTCGCTTCATTACTCTCGGAGCATCTATTGCTACGTATAGGGTAGTTTGGGCTACCTATTCTATACTTTAACCAGGTTACTCATTTAGAGCTATGATAAGCTTTCTCTTCACATTTTGTATTTTGTTAATCACTTCCGGTGATTTTAAGGAACGATCAATGAAAGACTTTATTCTGGTATTAAATAGCAACGAATTAGTTATCTTTTTCATGCATCATCATATTCGCAAATGGAGTTATTAAAAATTGCAGTAGCTTCTAAATTTAACTTATCGAAGATCGTCGAATCGCGTCCTGATTTGATCAAAAACAGGAAGTTATTGGAGGATAGTATGCAAAGTTCTATTTGAACATTGCAAGAAAGTATGTAAAAAAAAATGCAATTTCATGTTGCCATTGTATCAGTCACCAAAATGTTTTTTTCATCTTCCTAGTAATTATTGAGTTGATTAAATAATCACTCTTCACAATTCTATTTACATTAAATTGTCGTCTGCTTTCACCTCTAATGAGCTTAATTTTAAAAGGATGTTATACCACTGAGAAATTTCATCTGGAAATTTCATTATTTTTAAATAGCATTGCCCCTTGCTGGACAAAACTGTGTTTATCTACAGACCTTTGTATAAAACAATTAAATATGGCTTTGTTCAAAGTCGTAAATGGGAGAAGGTGTGTGTGCGTGACAGCTCAGTTGCCGATCTCGTACTCGGTTCGTGGTTTCTTTTTAAATCATGCTTCAAGTAATACATTTTCAAAAAAAAGAATGAATATGCAGCGTGAAAGCTTGAAAGATTACTCTGAAAATAAGATTATATTAAACATGAAGGTGCTTAGTTAAATATATTCATCGTAAATTTTAAAAGTAGTTGCTCATTTATCTACGAGATGCAGTGATGAAGTAAATAACCGTCCGTTAGAGAAACCGTTAAGAGAGAGTATCAGCCAATTATAACATCTATAAGTAAAATCTGAAGCTGATTCCATGGATATCCATAGAAAATACTTTAATTACGTAAATAGATTCAGAAAGTAACTTCACAAAATATGTCTGAAATGTATTTTAAGTTTGGAACAATTAAAACACCACTCTTGAGAAGATTTAAATATTTTATATAAATTTCTAAATATTTAAAAAAATTAACCAAAAAAGTAAAAACATCTTGAAATTTAGCCCTAAAATGCACGTGCTGCATATTTAGTAAACACTCAATAGTAAATTTATCTTGATTGTTTTTAGTTAATTTTTGTGTTTAAATTTAATTTTTGAATAGTTTTAACACGTCATTTATTTACTACGCTTTATTTGTTTATGATAATTAATTATTATCTTCAATACATATACATATTATTTCAGGAATAATTTTAATGCTATCCATTAAATTCCATTCCTCTTACAATAAGTAGACCCACCTCTACCCTCGATATCTCTCATTTAAACTGATCCCCCAATCTACCTGCCAATTGTCAAAGGCTTCATTTGCTCAAATTTCCCTCAAGGCCTACATTCTCATAGAGAACAATAGACTGTTTGACATGAGCGGAGAATAGAATGACAAGTTACTACTAGAATAGACCGAAATGAAGCCATGAAGTCGATGACAAATATTCTTGGAGACATATTTCTAACCTTTTAAAAAGGTGTAAATAGAAGAATATTAATGCGGTGTTGATATCTCATTGGATTAGATGTAGTTCAGTCTTTTGTGTGTTATATGTAATGCATCAATAAATAATTTAGATGGAACTATCTTCTTATTTATTATATAGAAAACTATGTAGCGTAAATTATTAATTTTTTTTAATATTTCCCTATTTATGCCTCGAGGGAAAATTATAGGTATTTATATCCCTAGAAACTACGTATCTTACCGTAAAGACGTACTTTACTTCTTTAGCGCCCTACGTACGCCTACTGATAAAATTTAGATGAATTTGTAATGTGCAAGATGATAGACAGTTGTATCATTATATGCATCTTCCTTATAATTGTATAATTAATTTCTTATTAAAATGCATGTTTTGATTCAAGTAAAATAATTCCATTTTCTGTTTAATTTATACTATTTTATGCCATCAAAAGTATTAAATTTAAATTTTATTTATCTTTGTTACTATAATTATTTGTTAAATAAGATATTTTTTTTTGAAAGAATAAGTTTGTGTTATCTTTAAAATGAATGAAATTTTTGCATAAACTCTTCTATTGTTATATAGATAAAACTCGGCTTTAGAAACCTTACTGGAAAAAATTATTTGCAGTATTTTTAGAGCTTTAAAATAATTCTTCATTTTTTTTTTGTTGTAAAAGTACAAAATTTTATTCAAAATGCAATATATATATATATTAGAATACTTTTGTAGAAATCACAGGTTATATTGACGATAAGACAAAGTTTATGACACCACATTGGCCTCTCTTACGCCTAATATTTAATTAGAGTGCGTTTTTGCGAAATAATCTGTTATGAAAAATTTCTAACTCTCTTTTCGTAAAAAGCACAGCCATTCAAAAAAAGTTAAAGCTTTAAAAAAATTTGAAAAATTGTGTTTCCAAAAAATTTTTCAAGAAGGGAAATGATTCGTAAGTAATAAATTGGCCACTAAAATTCTTAGGAGGTGTCGTGGCTGCGGTAGTCAGGGTTCGTGGTTAGGAACACATGGCTGTGTGTATGAGAATTGTCGCGAGTTAACGTACAGAGACACGTTAAATCTCTCGAATTTCAATGTCATCCCGTTGTTAATGCGGTTACGAGAGGGGGAGCCAGCTCAGGTGTCATCCTCGTTACTTGACCGAGGCTCAAAATTATAAGATACGTTGCCAATAGACCTCGTGTTTCTTTGTGTAGTGCAACATTAATATAACTTTCTCTCACACATGAGGTATGTTATTGGAGTTGAGAGGGTAGGACACCAGGAATAAGTACATTCCTATTTTAGTAAACTTCAATTCAAAATTTTGAAATATTTTATTAAGGGGTCCGGCACATGAATTTTTGAAAAATTATCGATTTTCACTTTTTTATATTTTGTGAGAGTTCAAATTTTTGTGATTAAAATAATATATGATTAGAGGAAATACGATAAATATTTGTATTTATTTTTTAAATGAAGTTAATCCTTGAGAGTCATCAAATGAGCTCTGCTAAGATCATCTGTGTTTTCCCTCGCATAAATTTCTGATAAACGCAAATCCATAGGATATTCAAGTGAAAAAATTACAGTGTTGGGGATATCCAAAAGTGTATGGGTAGACGCACGTTTTGTTCAAATGAGTCAGTTAATAAAACCATATGGTCAAAGTGATTCCAAAATCTACATTTGTGGAATTAAAAATGCTAAAATTGGGGTAAATATGGCTATTGCACAGGTCAGTATGAGTCGTGTAGCATAATTAATTGTCTGAAAACATTGCAATATTAGACTAATTTATAAATGTGTGCCATGCTTCAAAAAATTAGATGCACGCAGGTTTCGTGTTACAGAACAAAAGCAGCTTGAGATCCCAAAAGAGAGGCTAAATAGTTAAAAATAAGGGGGGGGGAGATTATAAGAGCCTTTTGTGTGATAAAAAAATGTTTCTTATACTTCTGTGCTTAGTACTAGAAAAAAGTAAATACTCAAATATAACAAATTTTTACCTTAAAGCCTGTTCTCTCAATATTTTTCACTGAATGTACCTTTTTCTCATGTGGGCTCCATATATGACCCTTAAATCAAACAGTACATAGCATACGTTGTCATATACTCGTACAAACAATAACCCGAAACAAATAAATAGCGATGGCTTTAATCTCACAAATCGTCTCTACCGACTGCCACTTTTTACTGAAGGAATAATGATGGTGAATGGTGGTAGACCTAGGCCTGTACATGGAAGACGGTCATCACATGTAGCCAGTTGACATATCGTCCGAAATTCTAAGTTTTTCGGTGAATGAAACCAGAAAAAATACTTAACCATTGAATTTATTCGAATCATTAAGTCTGTGTCGAGAACGAGACGTGGCCACCATTGCGGATGACGCCCTTTGCCCGAGTCCAGTTGGCCCATGCTTTAAGACGCTTCTAACTACAGGCCTAAGCACAACGATTGCATTAAGTTAACCAGACTAAAGATTCTTTGTTTTCGGAATTCCTGTGGCCATGCCGCGACACTCTCCTTCCCAGTGTCCTTGAGTTCATCATCCGAGTTGAAGCATTTCCTTTTCAGATATTTCTGCAGGGAACCACACACATGGAAATTCCAGAGCGACATGTCCGGGCTGTAGAGTGGAGGGTCAAGCTGCTCCCATTTGATCTAGCCCCGTTCCGCGTGTGTGACCCTGGGGTCGTGTGAATTAGCGTTATCGTGAATTAGAACTACGCCCTCGTGTAGTAGACCTGGTCTTTTGTTCCTGATGGAGCTGCGTTGGCATCGGAGTGCTCGCAATACTCATCGGAGTTAGTGGCTGTTCTGTACTCGACGGATTTAACAAGTAGCATTAATTGGACGACTCTCTTTATAAGAGCCTTTCCTCTCTCCTGCGCATGTTCCGATCCTCGCTGGAACTCCTTTCACATTTCTGAATGTCTCGCTACGTTCTCTCATAATGACAAATAAATATATTAACGGTTACGTTGCTACCACATCTTGTACCATTTCATCTGAACACCCCATGTAGTTACAAATTTCCTTACTGTGAAATACTCCCATCGAAAAATGTGCTTTTTACACATGGAAATATCTGCAAGTGTTTTATTTATTGAACACAATTTTAAGTCATGAATTTTCATCATGAAAATTAATTAAATTTTTTTTAATCTGTTGGTTTTTTTTTTAAACAGAGACATTTTGAAAAAAGGTTACATTCGTCTTAAAGTAGTTCCTTACTGCAATTCATAATTCTTATATCCTCACAAGAAGCATTCTATTCGAGAAATAAAGCTATCTGAGACTAACTTTAATCCATCATAATTATAAAATAGAAAAGTTTTTAATTAGATGTATTTCTCTTGTCAACAAAAATAAGTGAAATGATGAAAATTAATGATACGGAATGAAAATGTATGAATTTACTCGGAAATTCTAGATTACATAAAATAAATAAGAGTAATAGAGAACTAGCTGTTTTTAATTATAAGTAGTAAAAAATTATTTCTAATTATAGGAGTTATCTATTAGCTATCAAAAAGCAATTCGGAAGTTTGAAATTCATTTAAAAATAAAATCTTCAGAAAATGTCGTTTTAAAAATAAAAAATAAATGTTATTATCGTTGAAATTCCTGAGAATGAAGTATTTGGAAAATTACTTTCAGGTTTTTTTCTAATAATGTTTATGAAAATTTAGTACGCATTTGGTTTAAATAAGGCTTTATTTATTAACTTTTCTTCTTATTTTTTACTATACATTAACTTTCCATTCATTAATTGCATCAGGAATGGGTATACTTATTGAGACAATGAGTGCATGAAAAGTATAAAAAACGGAATGTTTAAAAATATGTAAAACATAACAAGTATGCAAAGATTCCTATAATGAATGTAATTACTCTCAAAGATAATTTTGAGTGGAAGTATTTTCCGCAGAAATCACACATAGTTAGTGTGTACTTGCTAAAAATGAAGCATACACATAAAAGCATAACTCTTTATATAAACGTTTACGTCTACGTTTGGAACAGTGATTTCGAACAAGCTTTAAATGGATAATTGTATTGTTATATTTACGGCCAGTTGAATTAAATACACATATAAAACTGTTTTAAAAATATTATTACAAGAAAAAAGCATTAAAATGCAATTTTGGGGCAAAAAATGAAGGAAAAATTATACATTTTCATTTAAACCCGAACACGTTGAAAATGAGCAAATTCAGTCAAGACCGATATTTTTGTTTTTTATTTTATTGAATAGAGCTATCTTTTGACTTTACGAAACATACTTTATTTTGTTTCTACACTACCTAGATACCACGTTACAATCAATTTTATAAAGTTAGAAAAACCGGAAGTGGGTTTTTGATCTACCAGAAGTGGGCATTTAAATTGCTCAAAATCTATCATGGCGAGTCTGATAACTCAAAATATTACGAATGTATTTCTATAAAACTTTTGAACCTGATATTTATGTTATTTTCTAGAGAATGTACTAAAATATTTCTTATTGTATGAATACTTTTAGAGTTATGGCTTGTTATTTAAATAATGGTCTCATAAAAAGTGTAACATTTCTTATAATGTTTACTCAATCATCTATAAAATTTTCAAATTTTAATAAAAAAAATAAATTTTAGTACATTTTCTAGATAAATGCATCTAATTTGTTTTAGTAATACTTTTACTAATATATGTTTATTACTTTTTTCTCTAACTGCTTTGAAGTTTTTCAAAAATATTGCTAAAATTTCACTTATTATTGTGATTTTTGTAAAATTCAGGTAATTTATTTTAAATATTGATAGTTAAATAATAATATTTATTGGTATTGAGTCCTAAAAGAGCATTTATAATGTTTTAGTATGCTATTTTGTTAAAAAGTTCTCTGAACGTGTTCGGATATCTTAAGAAAATTGCTCCTATAATAATGTTTTACGTATGTACAATATTAAAGACCTCTGTATATAATATGAACTAGGAGTTATGAAATATATAATTTAGAAAGAGATTCATTCACATACTATTTTGTTATATCATAGTAGAGAAATTTTAACAAAAAACACCGGTTATTATTTGAATTGATCGTAACTCTGAAAATAAGGTTAGCATTTCAAAAATCCTAGTTCATTTCTTGTAGAGAAGTGTTAGCTATGTATAGTAAAAGTATAACTATTATACAATCATTTTAGATAAAACGACATTGTTTTGAAAATATGATATTCTTTCTTAATTTTTTGCCAAAACACTTATTTAAATATATTTGTTTCCTATAATATTATTCTTAAACAACTTTATATGGATATTTTCTAATTCAAGTCAATAAGTTAATTCAAGTTAAATATAAAAAAGTTAATTATTTATATGCGTTTGCAGAATCACGGTTCTGAATGGAGTTAGATATATGAGCGTTTCAATATCACGCGTCGTAGTGAAACGCTCATATATCTGCAGCATGCATCATGCTCATGTATCTGCAACGCTCATGTATCTGGAGAGGAAACTGGGTGCAAAATTACGATTGGCATTCTACCTACATAGTGTCGCGCTTTAAAGAGATACCAGATCCCGGTGAATGTACTAGGTCTACAATGGTATAATACCAATCCACTGCCCCTTTAGAAATAAAATATTCCATCCTTGATAACTAATAAATTTGTTCTTATTCAAAATTGGAGTCGTCGGCGACTTTTCCTCCTGTTAAAACCCTAATTCATCGTCCTTTGGCGATGATTATTCACACCAGAAAAATTGTGGTAACTCTCCCCCCCCCCTTGAATTTATATAAGTGCTTGCACTGGCAAGATGTATGTACCTTTTGAAGCGAGTGGCTGGCGCTGTACCCAGCTCAGAACCAATCTAACAATTGGTACTTAATAGATTATTAAAGTTTGTTCTAACTTAAATTGAGTTATTATTTGATCTCAATGAAGTTGTAAATTTCTCGTAAGCAAACTTTGGAAATCTTTGGTATAATTTTGGCTTCATTGAATATTTTCGGTATTCAACCCCCCTCCCCCACTCAAAGTTGCAACAATAACAATTAAATGGATGTCCAGAGCTATATGTACGTGCTTATATCTTCAACGTCATGAATCCTCACAAGGCTTAGCACGAAAATAGAGTTTAGTTACCCCATTTTAAGGCTTTTAACTGTGGAGGTTACAAGTCACTGAAATAAAAAATGGAAAAGTTTACATTGGCTAGTAAGACAATTTAGATAATGAAATATGAAATAAATGTCTTTCTTGGCAGGCGCGCTTATGTGTGTATGTTTAAAAACGTTTAAAAGAAAGAAAGAGGTAAAACGAAAATTTAGAAAACATTCCGTAAAGTTTTGTTTACATATAGGATACATGGGTGATGTAAATCCCGTTTCTAAACAATCAAAATTGCACGCATCCAAAAAACAATTCCAATGAGATCAAATAGAAGCTGGAATGCTTTGTTCAGAAATAAATTGCCTTTTTTCTATAATCCTCCTGAATATCAACATCGGCCGGTAAATTGCAGAACATGATTCTAAGCTTTAAGGTTTGTTATTGAATATGTTGTTTAAACTTGAACATTTTTTTTCAGGAGCTACTATATCCGCTTTTGTGAGACACGATCGGTGGCCAATTTGGGTTTTTTCAGCAACATTATTAGTGTTTTTGAGCAGTTCTTTTTATGTAAGCTAGACTAAAGTATATCGTGAAGTATTCTAGAATATCGAATTTATCGTTTCCCTTCAAAATTAAATTTTATGTTTTTTTACACTTGTAATACCCCTATATTTTATTGATATTGTTCTTCATTATAGTATGAATGTGTTCGAAAGTATATATAAAATTCAAAATCGTAAGAAACTTCCGTCTTTTATAATTGAACTTATAGTTTATTTACACTTGATTATTAAACATAGGTTTTGGTTTAATAACCAATTTATCTCATTTTATTTTTCACTTAAAACGTACAATCGATCTTAAAATGTCTCGGGTGAGTGAGAGAGTGAATATTAGCGTCGCACTGTTCAGCTACACGAGGGCTTTTGGCGAGGGACCTCTTAATTTTGAACCATGGTCAAGTGACAAGGACGACACCTGAGCTGGCACTCCCTCTCCTAACTACCACATCACACCAACGGGAGGACGTTTGAGCTCACGGCAGATTTAACGTGCATCGCGTCCCTACACACGGTGGGTCTTTAGTGGTACTGGACTCGAACTCGTGTCATGCCAGCCACGATTCGATATCTTGACCACTCGCCTATCGCGGCAATTTAAAATGTCTCGAATGTTGAGTATAAAGCATGAAGATCCTTCGGCCTCTTTATATTGCTACGTTAAGGCTACTGTACCCTTTTTTCCTACTCGAGGGGTTTGGGCGATGGACTTGGTGGTTTTGAACCTCGATCAAGTGACAAGAACAAGACTTAAGCCAGCACTTCCTTCTCCTAACTTCCACATGAACGAGAGGACTTTTGAGCCTCGACATATTTAACATGCAGTGTCTCCTTATTCCCAACGAGTCTTCAGTAACGCTAGGCTCGAACTCATGTCGCACCAACCACGAGTCCCTAACTTTGACCTCTAGGTCACCACAGCCCCGATATCTCCTTAAAAAACTGTAAAATTTTCCAATATTTTTCCGTCGGAAAGAAGTAATACAAAAATATATTGTTTTGTAAATTGTTTAATGTTCTCATTGACTGAGCTATCAGTAAAGATGGCGACAAGTTTGCAATGTTTAATCTATACAAATAAATAATATTGAAGTGTCTGTTTGTAATTTCAAATTAGCAGCTTTTTACTAAATGCATTTAAAGGTACATATGGTACTTATATCAAAAAAATCAATTTTTAAAATTTTGTTTGTCTGTCTGTCTGTTTGTTCCGGCTAATCTTTGGAACTTCTGGTCCGATTTTAAAAATTCTTTCACCAACTGAAAGCTACATTATCAGCGAGTAACATAAAATATTTTTACCTCCATATTCCTACGGGAACGGAAACTATGCGGGTAAAACCGTGATATGTTGCTTACTCCCCGCCAAGTTGGCGCAAAATTATGCATTTGGTCAATAATGGAAATTTTAATAAAAAATTTCTCACATTTCTAACAAATAACTGAAACATAGTGTAGTTGAGCATCTTTACAAAAAGCAATTTTTTAAAGGGTTTTTATTAAACATCTAATGTTTATTACATTACGTTTGTTAAATGTCAAACTCAAACTTTGAGAAATATCGCCAAGTTGGCTAAGAAGTTCTCTATTCCGACAATCCCAGATATTTTAATGCAAATTTTCTCCCACTTTTAAAGAGGGAAACGAAATAAAGTTTTAGTGAATTGCGTGCGCGTGATATTGAAAATTCTATGGTAATATTATTTGACAGTTTCATAAAAAGTTTTGATTTATCGAATATTTACTACTTTGAACTTTTATTAAACCTAATTATACAATATTCATATTTTGCTCAAACTTTTTCACTCATACTAAACCTAGATATTTTACATGGATACTTTGAAGATATACTAGATATTACTATGGAGGAAGCCATACAATGTCACTCGCTGAGTAAAATTATGTAGCTTTACGAAATACTTATTTCATCTTCGGTCTTTCTAATCCTCACACCTTTTTGAATAAGTACAAGGACTACATAGCGGAATATATTTTGCGACGATTGCAATAAGTACAACCAAATATGCCTTTCAATGAACGCATCTACAACGAAACGTAATAAAGGTTTTCAGAATGGTTGGGAAGAAGCTACATGATTTTGGAATGATTAGTCCTAGACGTGTCGACGGAAATGGCTTCGATAATGAAATTGTTTGAGAATTAAACTACGATTTTATAGCTTTGCAATATCGAGTGACAGAATTTATCCCTCAATTAATTCCAGAACAAAGTCACGTTTTCCAACAAGTGTTACGCAAAATATAATCCGGCAGTGGTGCACTCTTTTTTCTCGACGCTCCTGGAGGAACCGGAAAAACATTTTTTTCTATACTTATTAATGACCATTAGAAAAACCCAGAAGATAGCAGTTGCTATGGCTTCTTCTGGTATAGCCTCGATTTTACTGACCAACGGTCGTACTGCACATTCCGTTTTAATATTATCGCTTAATCTTGCATTTGACGATTCCCTCATTTGAAATTTCAGAAAAAATATCACTCAAGGCTGGATGGTTCCACAACGTAAGTTTTTATTGTGGGATGAAAGTACGCGATGTCTCACAAGAAAGCTATAGAAGCGTCAAAAATCAGACTCTTCAGGATTTACGAGATAGTATAGATATTATAGGAGAAATGGTAGCTTTATTATATCTGAATTCAAGCTTATGGGGAAAGGTTGAAAAATTCAGTCTGAATATTCCGTTTTAAGTTCTTTTAAAGAGGAATTGTATGTTAAACGTATATACTTTCGATTTTTAAAAATATTAATAGTTTAAGTTATTGAATATTTGTTGTTAATTATTATAATAAATTCCGTTTTCAGTTTTTTTTAAACTGAGCTAAATTTTAGAATTTTTAAATTTTATTGGTTCCAGTAAAGCAATAAAAAAATTACCATTGTGTATTATTTACTTTCTAATGATAATGATTACGACTTTGACAGTTATTTAAAGACATCAACGCGTGCGGAGCCGCGGGTAAAAGCTAGTATATAACAATATTTCAGTTTATGTTGTATAAAGAAATCCATTCATAGTTTTGTGAAGACATATATAAACAATAAATTCAAATTCATTAATTTGAAAAAGAGTGAACTAGCAATGTTTTTCAATTTCCTCTCTTGAGTGAGGATTTGTTTATTTATGACTTACAAAAAACAAAACTAAGGCAATTGGTGCCGCATCTCGTAATTTTTAACTATTAATTTTATTCAAAAAATTAATTGGTCAAAATTAATATCAAATTTGAACGTTGGAAACAGTTTTAAAAAATTAGTGAAAATGTCTTAATAAAATTGTTAACTGACAATGTCGTTACCTAATTTCTAAGACAAAACTTTTTGAGAACGAA
>BMAO01031413.1:0-63268 GCA_019973975.1 Trichonephila clavata | reverse complement strand
TTGTTTTCAAAATCTATCATGGCAAGTCTGGTAACTCAAAATGTTATAAAAGTATTTCTATAAAAATTTTTGAACCTGATATTTATATTATTTTCTAGAGAATGTACTAAAATATTTCTTATGGTAAGAATATTTTTTGAGTTTTGGCCTGTTACTTATGTAATGGTCTCATAAAGAATGTAACATTTCTTATAATACTTACTCGAACAGCTCTAAAATTGTTCCATTTTATTAAAACGTTAAAACTTAAGCACATTCTTTAGATAAATGCATCTAATTTATTTTATTAATACTTTTATTGATATAACTTTATTACTTTTTTCTCTAATTGCTTTGAAGTTTTTCAAAAATATTGCTACAATTTGACTTGTAATTGAGATTTTTGTAAAATTTAGATTTTTTTTTAAATATTGTTAGTTAAATATTAATATTCATTAGTAAAGTTTCCAAAAAACAACATTTACATTGTTTTGGTATGCTATTTTTAAAGACGTATTTCGAACGTGTTCGGAAACCTTAAAAACCGAAGGATCAATTTAAATCTTATACTTAAATTTAAAGTATTGTATGAAAAAACAAAATAATCATATCAATATTTCACATGAATAACATAATAAACACAATGTGAATAACAATGAGCTTATTCATGTGACGTCGTAGTCACATGATTACGGTAATCACGTGTTTCCGACTAACCAGTTTATGCACTCCGCTGTTGCCAATCTTTTTTTTTACAGAAACTCTCCTTCAAAAAGCATACATTGGTCAATAGCAGTAATGCGCATAGATAAACAAAATGATCTTGATTTAGAAACGCATGTATAATATAAGATTTTTTTTTTTAATTTTGAAAAACTTTTTTAAAAATTTTAATGTTTGAACACGTTTACCAAGTTATCAAATCTGAAATTGTTATTCGAATTTTACCGATAGAACAAATATAATTACAGTTTTGAATTCATTAGAGAACACATGATTACATTTATCGTGTGACCGCCATACATTTAGCTTATTTAGCATGCTATTAAAAAACTGCGTGAAACTGAAGTGAACAGAGAAATATTAATTGTTATTCAGTGATCTCCAGCATCCAAAGATTATTATTTCTGTTTTGAATTCTTGCTAAGAATATTCAATACTAATGACGCAAATAACCGAAAAGTGTTTTCTAAATGGAAAATCAACCATCGCAACGACATGCAGGAATAGGACAGGATTCAATAAGACCAGTTATCTTTCTTGCTGGCGCTCTCTTACTATTATTGCAACATTTAAAGACCTGATCTTCTCAACCAAGTGCTAAAGGTACCATTTGAATGCGATAGCTTCTTTGACGCCTGAATCAAGCTAATTGAACACGTTGCTGTATTAGTAGATGTTACGGCCAATGAAATGACTATGGACAGTCAGCTAGCTATGTGGGAAAGGATTCTTTCAAAGTAGTTGGCTTTCAATGCCAATTACTAGTCGGTTGAATGAGCTTTTGGATTACTCTAAGAAGTCTTGTGCATCCAGAAATTTTGACGGTTGCGTGACGTGGAATTTGAATGGATAGAGTCCAACACTGCATGATTAATTACATAACAAAATGAAGGAAACCAAATGTCTTAGCCTTTCTTTTTAAAATATAATTATTATACGTAATAAGACAATTTTTAGTAGGCACATGTATAGAGAACTTAAATTTTAATAGCTTATTACAGATGGATATTATATCTTTTATTTCAGATCCGATACATATTGCAGAAAACATAAAATGTTAAAAATATAATATAAATTAGCTTAATAGCTATGTTACTAATAATTTAATTATTTGGCAAAAGAACTTGTGAGTAATTTTGAATCCACAAAATTATGTGAAAACTTATTTTCAAAGATGAAATTTGATCATCTACTTCATTATCTAACATTAATTCAGAAAACATGCTAAGATAAGCGTTGCCGAAAACAAAAGATTTCCAAAATTTAAGTAAAAGAAAGGATAAACAAACATCTCATGAATTAATATTCGAAAGTTAATTACATTAAATCATAGTATAATAACAAAGTTTAATTTATTCTTTGTATTAAATTATCTTAAAGGCATAGTTGGGCCCAACCGGAAGCTCACTGTAACACTGCACGTCATCAAAGTGAATAATAAAACTATTTGAAATAGTCAGGCCAGGATAAGGTGCTGCTGTAAAACGTCGTATGAAAGGAAGTGTTTTTGGAATCATCAGATATCCATGCATGTTACATATGGATGCATACTAGCTGATATACCCGTTTTTCGCACGGGTAAATTAAAAAATAGAGCAACAGAGATTGAAAAATAAGGAAAATTTTAATCAGTTTATTTTTAAGTGATTTTCAAATTTTTTAAAAAAAGCCTCTTAGATGTCTGTGTTCAACAAAAATTCATATTTGCCAAATTTTAAGTCTGTAGGTCTAATAGTTCAAAAACATATTTTTCTCTTATGTATAACACACCTTGAACCCTTCGCAACCCCCCCCCCCTTGGGATGCTATTTTCACAAAGCTTTTACTTAGCGGATATGTACTACACTCATGTCCATAAATTAAGGATAATTCAGAATCACACAGAAATTGAACTCTAAAATAAAAATTTCACCTTTAGAATTATCACAAACATCTTGAAAAAGAATATGCAAATTACAGGAAACCACCAGATGGCTCGGATAGTACGTCACAATGACGAGAGTGTAAGAGAGGGGTATATAAGGAATGGTGGCAAAGAAGTAAAATTGTTCCACAAGGCACATTTAAAAGATGATTTTTACTGTAGAATTATCACGACTGGAATGTGGACGTACCAGCTGGAATCCGAGGAACTTGGAATCGCCCAGAGTGTCATCTCCAGACTTTGGCAACGTTTCCAAGATGGTGGTAATGTGAGTAGATGTTACAGCACAAGTCGCCCCCGAGTTAAAACGCCGAATGAAGACTGGTATTTGGCAGTTACTTCCAAAAGAAACAGACGGAGCACAGCATCAGACCTATCTCGTCAGCTCTTCAGCTACCGGTACGACAGTTTCAAGGCAGATCGTGTACAGACGCTTAGGGCACATTGGTCTATATGCTCGTAGGCTGTCAGATGTGTTCCCTTACCGCAACTCACTGCCGCCTGCGATTAACCTGGAGTAGAGAGCATGCATTGTGGACACCGCAACAGTGGTCTTGTGTGATGTTTTCCGACGAGTCCAGGTTTAGTTTGCAGTCTGATTCTTGCCGGACTTTCATATGGAGAGCACCAGGTACCCGTTACAACCAAGAGAACACCATTGAAACGACACCGTTACGGTGGTGCAGGATGGCTCGTTTGGGGAGGAATTATTCTTGGTTCCAGAACTGACCTGCATGTTAAGAGTGTAACGATGACAGGCCACATCTACCGGGATGTCATTCTGGAACAACATGTACGTTTGTTTCGGGGCACCATGGGTGCTGAATTTCTGTTTATGGATGACAACGCCCGTTCTCACCGTGCAAACATTGTAGACGAATGCCTTCAATTGGAGGATATCACCCGTATGGATTGGCCAGCATACTCACCGGAATTTAATCCAATAGAGAATGTGTGGGATATGCTTGGCCGACGAATTGCATTCCATCAATCCCCTCCCACCTGTCTACCGGAACTTTGGTAGACATTGCTTGATGAGTGGTGTAATATTCCCCAAGATCAGATTGATAATTTGATACTCATCATGCGTAGGCGTTGTAAGGCCTGTATTGCATCGTCCGGGTGACATACTTCGTATTAGCGATCATACTAACCATGTTATACTGTTTTTTGTAAATAGGTTCTTTTTTAAAATTTGCTCCAGGGTGTAAAAATCGCAATTTTTATTAATTATGTCAAACATATAGCATCTTTTTTGCTCTTTACCTTTTGTTTAATAAATAGACTTTACAAATAAGTCAAATTTGTTTTGCTTCTGTCTCTTTCTTTGCCTGAACTTCATTATCCTTATTTTATGGACATGAGTGTACATGAAAAAACCCATGCTTACCAAATTTCCAGTCTGTAGATCTTATAGTATCGGAAATGCTGTGATTTTGAGTGAGTCACTTTTTCTCTTATATATATATATATATAGATAGATAGATACATAGATAAATATATTGGTTATATAATTGCTTTTGAATTTTAACTGTTTTTATACACTGATATTCATGATCATTATGCCGATAATAAATTTAATAATAAATTAAGTTCACACACACGCAAAATATTATGAGTAAATAATATCAAATGGTTCTTTTATGAGTGAATAAAAATTTTCGATTAAAATTATAACATTAAGTTTTTAAAAAAATAAGCCTTTTCTTGGAGCCATTTATGATGATGAAAGCTTTGAAACTTTTAATCTGTAAATCAGTATGTACAAGATATCAGTATATAACTTTAATCAATATATACAAGAATTTCATCAAATGAGTATAAAACTTTTAAAATAAAAATAAATAATTGTAAGTTAGAAAAACGAATTCACATTCTAACACATCTTGCATAGATATAGTTTGCAAGTATAATTATAAATCTAGATTTTAGTTTCATTTACGGATAGCCAATTATTGATATTGATGTTTTTTAACTAAATAACCGAAAATCTGATAGATTAAATTGATAAACAATCTGTTTAATGAAATTGTGGAAAAATTAAAAATATAAACTGAAAATGATGAGGAAACTTATCTTATATATAACCTGAACAATCCGATAATAAAGAAATAAATTCCTGGAAAATGCGGGAAAAGCAATGCATACAGTCGGTTGTTCAATCCATTAAAAGCTATTTTCTAAATTATTATTGCTGAATTGTAAATATGTTTTCAAATATTATTTTCTTCCTTAGATATTTGCGACATTAAATCTTTATCAGCTCTTCATTCGGTCAAATAATATTTGAATAATATGGTAATATTATTTACGCAAAAAACTGGATAATGTTTTTTAATAATATCTTAATAGAATAAAAATGGTAATGGAAACGAAACTGGAAAATATTGTTTTGTTGTAACTAAAAACTGTGTTTTTAAATAAAAAGTTGAATATACGAAAATATATTGATCTTTATCCACTTTATTTAATAAACTTCTTGAAGCATTCTAAACGGGACTCAACACTTTTATTTGTTTCCATAGTAATATAATACATTAAATATTAGTTTTAATTTTTGAATTTCCGTATTAGCTCTTAAGGGAAATCAAAACTCGTTTACAAATACTGTACACAGTACACCTTTTAGATCTTTAAACGTTCATATCTCAGATTTAAGCTCTACAAATAGAAATTTCAGAATCAGACAAAATTAAACTTAACTAAAACTCGGCGTACACATTTCACTAAAATCATGAAAGAACTGAAATTTCCGAGTGAACTTAATGTAGGTTCACTAGATATCGAACGAATTTTTGAGTTTCCGACATATAAAGATGGTGACAACAAGCCAAGAGGAGCAGAAGGTAGACTTCTTGAAGTTCTGTCTCAAGCTCTACATTTCAGGTATAATTTGATAATACCTGAAGACAAGCAGTGGGGAAGTGAATCAAAAAACGGTACTTGGAGTGGATTAATAGGGCTTGTAAGTTCTGGCAAAGCAGACGTTGCCTTGTGTTTTATTGGTGCATCTAACGACAGAAAAAGGGTTGTCGACTTTACTGAATCTTACACATCCAATGACCTGACTTTTGCAACCCATTTTCCAAGAATGCTACATCGAGCCTATGTATACATGTACCCATTTGATATCGCAACATGGTTAGGAATTTTGACTGTTTTACTGTTTATGCCTTTTATGTTTCGTTTATTGGGAACAACACAGAGTTCTTATTCCTACCTAGTAATGAAACTTTTAGGCACTATTTTTAATCAAGCTGTGGAGAAAGAGAGATTCAATAATTTAATTTTGCTCGGAAGTTGGTGGTATTTCGCTTCACTGATATCTGCTGGATATGCAGCCGTTTTGGCTTCGTTTCTAACCATACCTATGTATAGCACACATGTGAGGGATTTTAAAGAACTATCAAAAGCTGTGAAACATGAGGAATATAAGGTGTTTGCTCCAAAAGGTACAGCTATCATACCGGTATTGCGAAGCAACGGAAAGGAATACATGAATTTTATCGCGGATCAAGTCGAAAAGAATGATTGGTTTGTTACTTCTGACAAATATATGAATGAAGACAATTTCCAAGAAAAAACTGCCCTCTTAGGTGTCACACTAATGCTGAATTTTCGATTTGGGAGAGAGCCACTGGCCACTAAATTCCTTTCTCAAGACGTATGTTTAAAATTGCCCGTGGTCATGGTTGTAAACAAGAACTTTTGCTGTAAAAGCATGATAGATACAGCGATTAAAAAGATTAACCACGCTGGTTTATACAAGAGAATCGTTGATGATGAATTATACAAGGCCTGGTTTCGAGCCACAAAAGAAGATTCAGACTTAGAAGCATACCATGCTCTTACTATAGATGATATTTCAGGAGCATTAATACTGCTTCTTGCAGGATATTGCCTATCTCTCAATGTTTTTATAGCAGAAATAGTTTATTCACATTTCTTTAAAATGTATTTTGTTGTATAAAAACTATGTATTTGTAGTCTTACTTCTCATACCAATCTGATTAATGACAGTTGTAATATAGAATACTCAGAAATCAGTTACATTTCAAAATGAAGACTGAAAATGGCTTTCATGCGCAAGCACGCATGTATACACACATATATGCACATCAATTTATTCTTAATATTTCCTGTGAGTTGTGAAAATGGTTCAAAATCGTATTCATGAATATTTAACACTTTCTCAAGGCATTAAGGGAACCAGAACATGCTCGAAAGTGTAAAATGCTAAAATTAAGACCCTTTGTTTATGAGACATCAATCTTTTAAAATTTCTACTAGGGCTTAGATATTTTACGTTCTTAATAAAGATAATTTAATTATTCTGTAAAACTGCAAAAACAACTTTTAGTTCAAAAGTTTTTTATCCTACTTAATTTAAGTAATACATAATTTTTGAGGACTCATAATACATACTTATATTTAGGTACCATTTCTTAAAAAAGTATCTTTTTTTATGCAAAATATTTCTTACACATATATAAAACAATACACGAAGGACAGTGAACCTATTTTTTTAGTAAAAATTTTGTATAATTTCTTTAAAAAATTATAAAACTTTAAAATTTGGAAAATTTTAATTTTTCTGTTTTTTTTATTCATAAAACCATTTTTAAAAAGTTAGGCACTATTTTAATAGAAAAAAATTAGGTTCATTATATGCATAGGCATCTTGTATAGAAGTATAAAAAATCTGGAATCTAATAGGGCAATAGTTTTTTTTAAAAATGTACCTAAATGAAAAAATATGCTTTTGAGAAAAAGTGAAAAAACTAAAAAAAATAATGTTTTCACATATTATACACTTGATTAGCATTTGCTTGCCTATTTTTATATGCCTAATAATAATGCTTAATCATTTTCTACAGTTACAAAAAGTAATTTTATATTCATATTTCTTTTCCCCTTTGTTTTAGTTAACATGAACATAATTTTCGAGATACATATTTTCATGCAGGTACCACTTCTTACAAAAAATTTTCTTGAAAATACAAAAAAAATTACACATATATATAAAGCAACACATCAAACGTAATGAACCAGTTTTTTTAAAGAATTAACTGCATAATTTCTTTGAAAAATAATCATAAAACCTTAAAATTCTGAAAATCTTAATTTTCGAGATCTTGTTATACATATTATGCCACGGAAAAGCGGGGTTATTCATTAAAATGAAAAAAAAATTCAAAAGTTTATATAAATCAAACACAGGGGACTACCCATTTAAAATATGTCAAAAGGGGAGTGGTCATTTGTTTTAATTTTTATTTATTTTTTTATATTTTAGGGCTATTTTATCAACAAACATATAATTATTATACATTTTTAGGTTCAGAAAAATATGCACTATTTTTTAGATCCAAAATTTAAAATTTGATTTTTTGAAAGTATATGATGTCCTGGTTCCCTTAAGTTGAGAACTTTTTTTAATGTCTGCACATGCTGTATAGCTAAACATTTTGCATATTTGCTTGCTATCCTATTAATTACCGTTTATTTAACAATAATGAATAATTTAAAAATTTATCGGGAAAGAATGGAAATGAAATTATGTTTTTTAATGATAAAACTTTTTATTTAAATTTTAGATACCCTTATTTCAAATTAATATTTATTCAATATTTCCATTCCATTAAAATATTTGCAGTTGAAGTACTTTGACAGGCATGTATTTAGATAAGTAAAAAGTCCTATTAATGCTAACTTTGCGGACATATTTTTTTTATTCTAAATAGATTTATCACACAGTTTTAAATGCTATTAAAATTATTTCTAGTAAAAGAAATAAATTATTGTTCATCTTGGACGTATAAAAGAACCATACACACACAATTCAGTTTTTATTCTTCAAATAAAATGTTTATGTATAGCATTGTTCCTACTTTCATTATTTTAACGGGGTTTTTTTATTTTATAATTTATACACTCTAATTTGTCTATATGTTTATGATGTTCACTGATATATAATCATCTGCTACTATAAGTTATCTTGCTAAAATTGGCATCTTTTGAAATTGTCCTTTAGGAAACTGGAACGTTCTCAATAACGCAAAATAAGGAAAATATGTTTATTTCCAAAAAACCATTATTTTTAAAAGCAAAAAGACTCTATACATAAATCATACAATCTATATACTTTTCTTAATATACTATAATATAAAATTATTAAATACCTACAGTATTTTTAGAAATATAAGGATTCGAAAAAGTACACTCCAAAAGGAGTTTTCGTATACATCATAGGTTCCCAACCTTTTTTGAACTGATGCCCCTTTTTCTAGTGAATATTTCGATACCACCCCCTCCCACTCTAGAGAATTAAAAGTGTACATAATACATGGTGAAAAAAAGAGTTAAATTTTAAAAAATATTCTGTTACTAATAGAGTATATATTCTATTTTAATTTTTTTTCTAAGGCACCAATTTTTTTTACTTGCGAATCTGAAATAGCTATTGTCAGAAATATATTTAAATGTGTAATAGTATATATTTTATTCATATAGATAGGATATTGTTAGAATTGAAACGCTATTGAGTTTCTTCTTAACTTAAAACAATGGAATAAAAGTTTTAGCTTACCTGTTATAAAGACAGGTTTTGATGATACAAGGTAATTCATAATAAGCTATTGCTTTCAAAATAAATATAAATTGACAGTTTCAGCCTTTAAAGAATCACATTTTAATTCCTGGTTAACATATTTAATTATGTTTCTTGGATAATATACGTAATGAAATGCAGTGGACGAAATATTTTTCCTACTGCTCACAAAGACAACACGTGCACTACATAAATTAAAATGCACTACATAGTTCAATTTAATGTAGATCTGAATGTAATGTACGTCTTAAGTTTTTCATCCACTTTCCGAACTACCGAAATATATGAATTTTTGTACATGTGATATAGACATGATTTAAATACATACAACAAGCATAAGGTAAACAGTATTAAATTTGACATTTGTTAGTACATAATCAGCGTGTTTTTTTTGTTAGTCTTTTTCAGACTATATTTGATTAATCTACCAAAGCCCCTTCGTGCCATCTCAATGCCCCCTAATTTTCTCTGGGTCTTTTACTGCTCCCTTGAAAGCCCCAAACGCCAATGTTTAGAACCTATGATATACATGGTGCTGATTAGGTACCTGTATTTTTCCTTTTATAACGTATAACACAGAAAAACGTGTTGTTTAAGTTACAAAATTGTACCTTTATTTAAATGCACTAGTTATATATATATATATATATATATATATATTTAATTACTCAGAATTTTTTTTAAACGTGATCTTTTAAATATTTAATAAAAATGGTACATTTTTTTTTTGGAAATTGAACAGTAAAAATAAAAATACTAATATTTCAGGTATTCAGTTAGTAACATTAAACACATTATCTTTATACGAAAGCTCATACCAAGTTTCAGTAAAATGTAGTCGAAGAATTTTCCTACAAATGTACCTAAAAATTGGAAAAACACATTTTGAATAATCTGTAGAAAACTGAATAAAATGAAAAGCTACCTAAAATTTGACATATAAAACATTAAAGCACTGTATTCTCCTTTTGCATGAACTCTCCTGTGCTGAATCTAGGCACAATAAATAAGTTATTTCCAGATCCTGGATCTAAATACAAATTTAAATCATAGTATTTTCTGAATCGTAGCACAAAGCAAAAAGAATAAAATTATTATTATAGTACATATATATATATATATAGAGAGAGAGAGAGAGAGAGACTTCCTCTTTATCACATATTTAGTAAAGTTGATGAAAGATATTCTTATAGACAAAAAATTGCGTCATATCCATGTTAAAAAGGACATTTTCATCCCCATGTATATTAAATCTAAGATTAAGTTAAAGCAATTTTCTTCAAAGATTTTTATTTTTCCTTATATAAATGAAGTTTTATTTTGAATTTTTATAAATATGATAGCTAAAAAAACGTTTAAAATTAGAAATCTGCATAAACCTTGAACAAGCGCTTTAATTCACCATTATGTTGGGTCTCAGGGGTGTTAATTTTGTCTCGAGGGGTGAAAATGTAAACAATTTTCAAACAGGTATACTTCCTTTAAATTTTATTTAAATAATTCAAATCTTTTACATGTTATTTACAAAGGATTCTGGCTTCACAAAAGTGCAAAATGTTTGAAATATAATCATAATTTTATAAGTTATAAGCATACGCAAATAAGAAATAATTTTGTAATAAATATTAAGTAATATTTGGGTCGCGCACGCTATTTTCTAAAATAATAGCCTTTGATGCATAAAACTTTATAGAATTATAAAATGTATCATGCTCTTTAAGCTCTAGTAAATTAAGAATAATATATCTTTTATATTTCAAAATATTTGAAAAATATTGAAATTTTCAAAAAAAAATTTTAAAATATTAATTTTTATTTTTTAAAAATATAATTTATTATTCTATTTATTTAAACTTACTACGGTGTAATAAGGATACATTTAACTTTATAAATCAACTTATTTCTAGTAATTAAAGCTAATATTTTGAAAATAGCATGCGCACCGCGTAAAACTTAATAAATATTTCTTATAAAAATATTTCTCATTTTCATATGCTTATAATTTTTAAAATTATGATTATATTTTAAACATCTTACACTTTCCTGAAGCCCCATTTCTTTATAAATTATGTGGAAAAGATTTGAATTATTTAATTTTAATTTCAAAGAGTTATATGTATTTGAATATTGTTTATATTTTCAGCCTTCCAGAAAAAGTTAACACCCCTGAGACCCTTTAAGTGACGATATTTTTTTTCCCGCAAAACTTTTAAGTATTTCCAATGTATTTTTCAACGCCATGTAAAAAAATTGTTTTAATTTCTTTTTCTAATAGTCTCGATAACCCAGAGAAATTCAATAAAGGATCCAATCTCTTAACCTGCTGACAGAAGCCGGCTGATGATTACATAATAATAATTTAAGTTTCAGTGAAAAACTTTTAACACGAAACTGAGGTGACTGAAATATTTTTTCGTGTTAAAGGATATCGCAAAAAAGCCTATATTTAGCAAAGAAGTAGTTAAGTTTATTAGAGTAAATTTTATTTACAAGAGTTCTTTTTCATGTATTGAATAAAAATAAATGAAACAAAGCATTCATAAGAACTTAATGAAACTTAATACAAAATTTTCAAGTCTTTTGAAAACGAAACATTTATTGAGAGTTTTGGGAAATAATCGGATGCTTTTCTCTTTGTATTGTCTCTCTTTTTTGGCATCAAATTACCCACAAATTATTCGATGTCGCCCATTTTGTTATTCATTTCATCATTGGAGAATATGCTTCTAAACAACTGCACTTACTTTTCATTATGTTCCTTATTTTGGATGATATGTAAACAAGAGCTGTGTTATTCGTTTGATTTTCATCGCCGAAATCTGCATCAATGATATTTGTTAGCATTGAAAAAACTCCAAAAAGTCTTTGTCTGCCATAATTGACGCATTATTATCCTTTACTCCAATAATTTCTTCCGATGATACAGTAGGAAAATCCAACAACACAGAAAATTTCTCAAACATTTCATTAAGGTATACGACTACCCTAAAATTGTGAATTTTGCCAAAAATTGACAATTTTTTTATGATTTTATTTTATAGGCCATCTTATATATCAGCTTTATAAAAGTACCAAGTTTATCACTTTCTGTTCACTAGAACAAAACCTACAAGTGTTTTAGTAAAACCAGATACCATTACTTTAAGCAAGATGTCACACTTTAAAACGCGTTTTACTCTAAATGTGAATTTTTGAAAATAATGAAACGCGGTCTACGATTGCTCAAAACGTTTTTAAAATAATGAACTGAAATTTTTTGTGTAAGTTCTGTATAATAGTAGAAGTGTTTTAACATTCAGCTTTATCAATCACTGTTTTATTACAAAATTTACAGACCCTTATGTGAATATAATCACTGTTTTTTTAAGCAATTTCATATAGTAACTGAGATAAAGTGCTCTAGTGTTTGTAAAAATTAAAATATATCTTATCCTGAAGGTCATTTTGACAATGAATAACATATAGCAACATATAAGAATTGAAAAATTGAAAATTTGTTCATAAACCTTTGGTACAGAGTGGACCGCGTTTAGGTTATTTTTTGTCAATTTTTACCCATTTTTTTCCCATTTTAGTTATAATAATTTATTTTTCTCCTCTTAATTTTAGGATATTTTTCTTTAAATGTACTAAAAAATCTAAAAACAACAAAAAAATCCACATATCTCTATTTCTTTTTTAAAAAAAAAGTTGTCGCAACCAGTCGGATACCCTTAAATGTCGGCCCAGTTTGTCGGGACCGTTGTATTATTTCGTGTTAACCGATATTTCATCTTAAGCGTTTTCGCGTTAAATGTATTTTACTGTACATTCGAAAAACTTTTGAAATTTTTGCACCACCATTGTTATATATATGATAATTAGCAAATTCTTTTTGCATAAGAAACTTGAGATTTCTGGTATTTTGAATACAGCTCCTAAAAAGTGTTATTTGTAAAACCTTTGTAGCTTACGGAAGATTAGCATAAACTACATTTTTATGATAAATATCTTCGTCATATTTACTGAACAATAGCGTGTAATTATATATATTTTCGACTTTTTTCTTCTTCTTTTTTTTTTTGAGAATCTTATTCCGTTCTCATATATTATTTCTCTTCCATGCTGACAATATAAAAAAATGTCGCCTTTGATGTATTCAGATGTCACTTGCTCTAATGCAAATTCAACAATGAACGCTTAGTGATGAATAGAGCTTTCTTCGCTTGCAGCTTACAAATTGTAACCCGGGTATGGTAGTGACAAGTACATAAAAGTTCCATTTGCTTCGAGGATAGCTTCTATATTACTTATTCATGAGCCTGTCGGAAGGGAAAAAAAGGATTGCATAGAAACTGAACCATGATAAAGGACAGGACATGCTGGAGACAAAGTGAGAGGCTAGCTGTCTGAGAAAATGACATTGACCAGCTCTGGGGTAGCTTTTTTTTTAAAAGTTATTAGGAAAATATACCTAGGAAAACTTGTAAATATTCCACATATACTACAAAGACTTTTCATTTAACAAATTTGTTGGAATATACGAAATATAAAACAAATTTACTGGCAAAAAAATTGTTTCATAAGAGACTGATATACACTCATGTCCATAAATTAAGGATAATGAAGTTCAGGCAAAGAAAGAGACAGAAGCAAAAAAAAATTTGACTTATTTCTAAAGTCTATTTATGAAGCAAAAGGTAAAGAGCAAAAAAGATGCTATATGTTTGACATAATTAATAAAAATTGCGATTTTTACTCCCTGGAGCAAATTTCAAAAAAGAACCTATTTACAAAACACAGTATAACGTGGTTAGTATGATGGTTAATACGGAGTATGTCTCCCGGACGATGCAATACAGGCCTTACAACGCCTACGCATGCTGAGTATCAAATTATGATTATGATCTTGGGGAATATTACACCACTCATCAAGCAATGCCCTCTAAAGTTCCGGTAGACAGGTGGGAGGGGATTGACCACTGCAATTCGTCGGCCAAGCATATCCCACACATGCTCTATTGGATTAAAGTCCGGTGAGTATGCTGGCCAATCCATACGGGTGATATCCTCCGATTGAAGGCATTCGTCTACAATGTTTCCATGGTGAGGACGAGCTTTGTCATCCATAAACAGAAATTTAGCACCCATGGCGCCCCGAAACAAACGTACATGTTGTTCCAGAATGACATCCCGATAGATGTGTCCTGTCATCGTTACACTCTGAACAAGCAGGTCAGTTCTGGAACCAAGAATAATTCCTCCCCAAACGAGCCATCCTGCACCACCGTAACGGTGTCGTTTAATGGTGTTCTCTTGGTGGTAACGGGTACCTGGTGCTATCCATATGAAAGTCCAGCGAGAATCAGACTGCAAACTAAATCTGGACTCGTCGGAAAACATCACACAAGACCACTGTTGCGGTGTCCACAATGCATGCTCTCTACTCCAGGTTAATCGCAGGCGACAGTGAGTTGTGGTAAGGGGAACACATCTGGCAGGCCTATGAGCATATAGACCAATGTGCCCTAAGCGTCTGTACACGGTCTGCCTTGAAACTGTCGTACCGGTAGCTGAAGAGAGCTGACGAGGTAGGTCTGATGCTGTGCTCCGTCTGTTTCTTTTGGCAGTAACTGCCAAATATAGGTCCTCATTTGGCGTTGTAACTCAGGGGCGACCTGTGCTGTAACATCTACTCACATTACCATCATCTTGGAATCGTTGCCAAAGCCTGGAGATGACACTCTGGGCGATTCCAAGTTCCTCGGATACTTCCTGCTGGGTACTTCCACATTCCAGTCGTTTGATAATTCTACTACGTAAAAAATCATCCAAATGCTTCCTTTGTGCCATAAATATGTGGTTATTGCACTGAAAGGCTTTTAAAGTGCTTGTGAACAATTTTACTTCTTTGCCACCATTCCTTATATACCCCTCTCTTACATTCTCGTCATTGTGACGTACTATCCGCGCCATCTGGTGGTTTCCTGTAATTTGCATATTCTTCTTCAAGATGTGTGTGATAATTCTACAGGTGAAATTTTTATTTTAGAGTTCAATTTCTGTGTGATTCTGAATTATCCTTAATTTATGCACATGAGTGTATAGACATGGATTGTTTTTGTTTAAGTTCTCAAAGATTGATTAAACTTTCTTAATAAATTTAAACAATATAATAAAGTTAACTTTTATATTTACGAAAAAGTATACATTTCACTTTGGTAAGTAGGGAAGTGGATGGTTACTTTTTCAGTTTTAAGTGAAAAACATAATAAAAAAATTGTTACTTGAAATTGGGAAACAAAATGCAGTCCGAAAGAAATAATTTAAATGACGTTTTATTTTTTTTATAATTTCACATTGTGTTGATTTATATAAAGAATTGAATCCTAGTGGCTGAGTAGTAGTGCATGGCTCTTCCACGTCAGAGATCCGGGGTTCAAATCCTGGGCTGGGTAAGGTTGACTCGGCCTATCATCCCTTAAGTGGGTCGATAAATGAGTACAAAGCTTGCTTGGTAACTGAACACTGGAGGGTTCACGTCAGATTGACAAATTGACCGAAACATCTGCACATGCATCCCAGAGACTAAGGTCACGTAAACTGAGATAGGTACATTAGGTTCTATTCAGAAGAAAAGTTCGGTTCAGAATAAAAGAACTAAATTATCTGAATCATTCAAACATATAAATGGAATTTTCCAATGATAAAAACATTAATTGATTGATTGTTGATGTTGAACCACGCAATATTTTCAACCACGATTAAGTGACGAGGACAACACCTGAGCTGGCACCATCCTATCCAAAACTTCGTACCACGCCGTGGCTGCTGTAGCCTATTTGTTGAGGTCTGATGGTGGCTTTCTAGTGGTGGAGTCTAGTACTGCGGATGACCCGCCATGCAGAAGGGGCTGATGGACGTTAAAAATGTCAAACGTCCTACCGTTGGTGTGGGGTGGAAGTAAGGAGAGCTGGTGCCAGCTGCAGTATCTTTCTAGTTCCTTGACCATGGTTCAAAATTACAAGGTCCGTAGCCAATAACTCCTCTACCAGCTTTACAGTACAATGTTAATATAACACTAACTCCCTAACAAGCCAACGATAGCCTCGACTGATTTAACGTGCTTCAGAGTTTCTACACGGGGGGTCTTCAGTGCCATTATAGCTTAAAACTGCGTCTATAACCACTCAGTTAGCGCAGACATGCAACTGATGTTGTACTTTAGTGTATAAATAAACATGTTATTTGAGTTTCTCAGCATTTCGTGTAGGTACTCATCGAAGCCTATTAATTTAGAGTTTATTTTCACAAAACTGATTTTTTGTTTCTGTAAAAACAAATATCAATAAATTCTTTACATAATATTGAATAAATATAAATAACATCACCGCAATTTTCTTAAAAGGTCTTACTGTATCGAAATTTTCAAACACTAATTTCAATAGTTTTACGAAATCCAATTTTTACGTAATTGGCTATTTTGAATGGGAAGTAATACAAAACAGTAAGATAATGAAACGATTTTTTTTTAATTTTTGAATGTGATAAATGCGATAATTTTAACACCAATACAAATTGCTTACATATTCGACATAATTACTATTGAAAAGACATTTCTCAATTACAGTATAAATAACAAATATCTCGCATTGAATGGAATAAAAGCTATATTTTTTTAATTCGATTTCTCATTGAAACTAATTTAAATTAATTAAGAAAAAAATAATTAGTTCTATTAATTTACGCATTAAAAGAGCTTTATTTGCATTGTAGTATTCGAAATAAACCTAAAACATGAACATCGTGATATCAGAGGTTTAGAGCGGAAAACGAAAATGATAAATTACTCAAATACTTTTTTCAAACATCGCATAAGTACAATTAAACATGTTTCAGAATTAGAACTAAAACTTAATACGAATAAAAGCAATTTCGTTACATCTCATAAAAGAGGCTTAAAATGTAAGAAATATAGAAATATAAATTTACTCACTTTTCCATTATATATCTTCGTTTTAATTTAAATAAAGAGCTAATTTAATTCAATCGTCAAGTAATAAATTATCGTTTGTCTTATAACTCTATTGAAAAGGGAGACAAAGGAGGCACTAAACTAACACTTTTTCTTTGAAGAAAAATGCTGTGAAATAAAGAAAGTAATATTTATAATCTTTAAATTTTATTTGCTTCTTCATATATACTTGTAATAAATAAAAAGGTATTTTTTTCATTGCAAGAATTATTATGTATTTATTGTCCTTTTTAATGAAAAAAATCAAAAATAGAAAAAAATTATGAACATTTATTTTAACTTCATTTAGAATATGGGTCCTCAATCTTACAAATAATTTACATCCCTTTTTCCTTGTAACCCGGCTATAAGTGTAGAAGGAACTAAATGATCAGACGATATGATGAACTTCAATTATTTTATTTATCACTGTTTCAACTCAGACACAACACTCCAAATAAGATAAATTTGATCAGTCAAAGCACGAGGGTGAGACGAGATGGCGTGGGGAGAATATAACCAATCCTGGAGATCTAACCTTAAGATGACTTTATACAGAGCTTATTATTTTAATGACCGCTCTAATAATTTAACTCTCTAACTTGATTAAAAATCACAGAACCTGAACTCTTGCAATCTTCTAATCTTTTTAGCTTGGACTTAAACACCTCTCAAGTAGTTGAACTAGTCACTTCCTTAATATTCTAACTTCTCACTTCGCACACTGTTTACGTATACGTTTCACTGCCGATTTACTTCGCTTCTCATCTATTCAATTCACATCCAATCTATTCTCACTTCACTAACTCCCAAACTCGCGAATACAGAATATATATATTAAACTTAATTTGCATAATCACACTTCCTGTCTTCGGAGAAAGTTGATTGAAAAAATGATGGCTCAAAAGGAATTCCCAAGAGGTTAGTAGTAGGAACCGTATAGACCCGTCATAACCTTTAGCGCTCTAGTGCCAAATTAATAAATTTACAAAGATCCATGGGCCACATCTATAAATTCACAGTGATCCGCGAGCCACAATACTGTCAAAAAACATTGTAGTCAGGAAATTTATACAAAAAAGGAGGTTTGCTTTACTATAGACTACAAATGATTCTAAGGGAAGAAATGGTGTTTATATATATTTGTTATCGGTTTCAAAAAAGTTAAATGGAAGTCTAATTAGAATACTTTGCAAACGTGCAAAAGATAAAAGTATGAACATTCTGAATCCTATAGCATACAATATAGAGAGAAATTCGAAATTCTTTAGAAAGCCTTTGAAAGATTTTAAAACAACGTTCTTTTAGAGAGAGAAAATTATATGAACACAAACAAAAAAATTTGACAACCTACAAAAAAAAGTTATTAAGATCAAGTAACAATTTATATGTAATTTGTTGACAAATATTTATCTTCTATACAACGATTGAAAGACATTCTAGACATCTATTCGCTAAGCCATGTTTGTACTGTTCTTCATCGTAATATTGCGAGATCTTCTAGTGATGAACTATTTCAATATTTACTGGACTTTTTCAGGATAAAGAAGTCTTTTCTTAAGTCTGTGTTTCATTCTATGTATCTGATTCTATGTTTTTTTATAAGTCGATATTAAGCAGGAAAAACCTGTGGGACTGGAAAGAACTCCACACTTCATATTAACAATGGCAGTTCATTTTTTTTCCTTTAACTGCATGGAAGTTAAAACCATTTTTCTGCTTCATTACATTTCCCGTCGCTTTAATTATCAACTTCGAAAAAAGAAAGCAGACTACCTATATACAGTGGACCACAAAAGTGTTCGTACACTTGGAATTTTTTTAAAAAATTAATGTTTTTGACTAATAAAAATTAGTGTATCGAAATATTAATTTTTATATCATCTGCAACTTTTTCTAATTGGAATATTATAACCATTTTTTAAAACATACTATAACTATTATTTTGAAAAATTAATAATTAAAAAACAATTAAAAAATTATGCCACAAAAGTCTTCTGTCACTTGTTAAAAATCTCAACTCAGCTTTAATTATTGTGTTTATTTCTTAATTTAATACTTAATAAGATAACTTTCAGCATCCACAACAGTTTTTGAACGTCTTGATATAGATTTCATCAATTTTTTTGTAATTTCTTCATCGATGTTCCCCATTCTTCTGTGATTGTTGTTTTTACTTCACATTTTGTTTTATATCATATTTTCTTTTTTTAATCAAATTTTCACCAAATATGTTCCACTAGGCTTAAATCAGGGTATTTAGGAGGTATTTTCAGAATTTAGGGACAGTTAAAGAGACACCAGAGGCGTACATGCAGAGCATATCCCTTGGCATCATTATCTTGTTGAAAAATGAATTCGTCTCCAGTACCCAAATTTTGGGTGGATAATTTCGAATTGTTCTGTAAAATATTTAATTAGAGCTCATGATTCACAACATAAAAAATACCATAACTTTTGATGGTATTGTTATGTTTGAGTAAAAAACTAAAGGGAAATGGAGAGATCACTGAATCAATTGTTTCAAATTACATACATTTTTAAATGTAGTCGACTCTCGATAATTCGAAGTTGGAGGGACCAATGAAAAACTTCGAATTATCAACAGAGTAGGAAAAAATTCTTTCTTAACCTCTCGAACAGGACTTTTTCATGCCCCATTTAAATATCTTCCATTCCTCATTGGAAATAAAATCTTTCCATGCTCAGTTCCCTCGGACACTGTCCCCAACACTATTGGTTCTTCAAGGTAGGGTCCAGTCCGGCCCATGCCCTATTTGGTGCCATAAGCTATAAGTTACACAGATGAGTCATAAATCGTCATTTCACTTCGAGGCAAAGTACACAATCTTTCGCATCTCTTCTTCACAATAGCAAACCATTATTTCTGAACACATGTGTAGAAAGGCCACGTGTTAAGCGAAATATATAGATGGCTGACGACAGGAGTGGCAGGTCTATTGTTCACTTAAAGAAAGAAAGCAATAAAAGTGTCTTTTTGACTGAGGAACCGAGAAACACGAAGGGATGGCAGACAGATAGTTATCAAAGGATCTACGTTACAGGGGAGAAACGCAGATACAATACATCACAAAACATGTGAGCTCCAACCTGGTTGCTACAGGATTCTCCATGATAATGAATATTCTAATTGTCATGAGTTATATAAGATAACTTCGAATTATCGAGTGTTGTAGTCTGGCTAGTCACAGACTTTACTTCGAAATATTGAGTGTACCCAAACGTATTGTTTTATTTCGAAATATCAAGAGTTTTTCTAGGGTCTGAGCACATACTTTGAATTAGCGAGAGGTTCGCATTATCGAGGGTATGAATTAGTGAGAGTTGGCTATATATTCTATTCCACATGAATCCTTCTTATCTTATAACTCTTAAGATTTCCAAAAAGCAATGAATAAGGTAAGATAACTTTGCTATGAAAATGTGTTTGTGAGAGAAAGAGAGAGAGAGATCTGACAGTATTTTAAAATAACTTCTAGAATTTTTAATTTTCAAATAATTCCAAATTTTAAGGATATTGATAATTTGGTTAGATAATTTAAATTCATAATGTTTGGAAGAACCTTTTTAAAGATTGAAGAGGACATCGTACGATTTAAGCAAAAAATTTTAATTTAAGGGTTTTCCAAATGTGTTTGGTTGCCTCCTAAGTATGTATACTATATAAAACATATTTGGTGCTCAAAATTTCATAAAAAGCTAGCCAATTAAATTTTTAAGGAAAAAACTTAAAATTTGTGAAGGGATTTTTAATGCTATTCCTCTTCACCAAAAATTTACATACTCGCATGAAATTTGATTTACAAGTACGTCAAACTATAAATAACAAAAGTTGGTATGGGTTATGCGACAACATGATTGGTATTTGTACAATACTTCTTTATATAAATTCTTATTGAAAATTCCTTAAAAAATGTATAAATTCTGAGTTCAAATATTTTTTTAAAAAATAAGTATTACTTTGATACAAAAATGCATACCAACTTTTGTTACAGGTACTATTAGCAACAGGTAAAAAAATACAAAGCATTAGACTCAATAGAAAAAAAGCCTTAGCATTTTAAATGAAGACAAACTACTTATTTTATCTTTCTGAGATAAGTAAGTTTAAAGTTTTGATTTGCCATAGGGATGTGAATAAAAACGAACGTAAAAGCTATCATAAATCTGCGCTTTTTAAGTTTAGAGCTTTTAAATTTTGTGATGTTATAGAAAAGTATATAAAGAATAATTTAGGCAAAAAAAAATTAGATTTGATTTTTTTTTTACTGATTTTTGTCAATTGGATCATATTGTGTCCTCTTAATGCGTGTTTTGTACAATCGCTGAAAATTTCAATATCAAAGAGCTGTCAAAACATATATAAGAAAGTATTACTTTTTATACCGATATATTCAGAAAACTTTTATTAATTTACATGTTTAAATATATTTTACAGCATATTTTTACCATTATATTAAAAAAAATTAATTCATAAAGGTATTCTCTATCTAGTGCAGATAAAATATAAAAATATTTAACAAAAGTAAATTTAAATGAATTTTATTCGTTTGGAATTTAAATAGAAAAAAACTGTCATTCTTCATTTCAGAAAACTTTACTTTTTAAAAGTAAGAAATAGAATTTTGATGCAGTAATAGAACAAAATAAAAAGCGTATTCAAACATGTCCTTTGTACACTTTTTTATTCATGCAGTAAAATATCATAAATTGTAACATTTTAAATACTTCCAAAGAAGTACATGTTTTCATAAGTGACATTTTATTATTAACGTTTTCTACAAATAACAATCTGATGCTTCAGTACATATTTTTAAAACTAACAATCTTAAGTTTAAATATTACCTATAAGGTGGATGAAAAAGATTCTTTAATAAAAGTCTCATTGAATTTTTACAAAAAGGTCATTTATATTGAACGAAAAATTGGTAAACAAGTTACTTTATTCTTGTAACAGTGTAATGATGTAATAAGTTACATATTCTTCAGAATTTGTAACTGTATCCTAATTTTTCAAATATTATTAATGATCAGTTTTTCTCAAATTTAAAAATCATTTCAGATACTTGGTTTAAAATGAAAACTGATTAGTTTTGCTAACCTTACTGAATAAGGCCTTAAGAAATTTTGTTTTTTAACGCATACAAAATATAAAATGTGATACTTTATTTTTTATTTTAACTAGGAATTTGAGTGGCTCAAACAAGGTAACAATTTTATATACAAACTCTTTTATAATACACTTTGAAAAAAAATCAGTTTCTTACATATTTATAAAATAATTTGCAATATTTTATATGTCTGTAAAAGATATTTTGCCTCTGGTATTATAAATCTAATATTATGAGAAGATAAAAAGCCTGGATACAATGAGAAAATAAAAAAAGTCTTAAAATAAAGAAAGAAAAAGGAAAAATTCAATAAAAAGTGTAATGTGTTTTTCTGAATGATTTTACTTTTATTCCAAGTATTTTCTTTTAATTGCAGATTTTTGTTTCATAAAATATTTCTTCATATACTCTAAAACAAAACAAAAAACATGTTCTACTAAAAAGTGCATTGAAATTTACCAATGTTGGTAAAATTTCTATGGAAGAATAAAGTATTAAAATTTTAAGATTGAAATATGCAAAATTCATTGTGCAAAATCCAAGATAGAGGTATCATTTAGCATAGCATATGACCACCGCATAAGCCGCAAAGCCGCATACAAAGGGGATTGATAGGGAGTTGTACAGGTTCTTTATTCAGCCCTGCGTAAATGCATTTCATATTACTTGTACCATGACGAGTAATTCCTGCATATTATGGGTCATGGATGGAGTAGTGATTTCTTGTCCCATGGCATCCAAAACATTCTTGATTAGAAACAGCTCTGGGGAAAATGTTGGCCAAGGTAAGATATCACTATGTAATAGACAAACTCAGGAGGTAGCAGCAATATAAGGTACAACATAGTCTTGTAGGAATAGTGGTTGAAACTGGGAGTTCAGGAATGTTCAGTATCGTAACTTTTTACAGGATCCCTTCAGCGTAACTTTGGCCTGTCATAAATCCCTTGACAAAGATCAAAATAAATTTAACTTCAGACGCAGTTGTGCTCCGCACCATGACACCAGGGCTAATTACTGTGAGACTTTTACACAGCGCCATCTACTATGTTGGCTCTGACTACGCTGTCATCGCACACGGACTCGAGTGTCATCTCACAAAAACGGATTTGAGACGCGTTAGCCAGAACCACTGGTTGCCATTTGATGATACACACTGGTGTCCAAAAGTTAAGCATAAATCGTAAAATGCGAAAAACATGGAGTAAATATTCGTAAAATTATTCCAAATTTCATGCGGATATTAATTGGGTAAAGAAGAAACATTGGGTTTATGCCAAACTTTTCAGTCGACTACGTCCTGAGCGAAACACCGGCGCATGTCGGAACGCGGAGAATACGATTCACGCATCATAGGCAGTTCAGACAAGTTTCGTGCAACTGCTGTGCGAAGAAACGTTGTTAGCCATCAAACAAGGTGAATGATAGCACAAAGACGCCAATTGAACATATTTACGAAAGGAAGAATCGTTGGAATGCTGGAATCTTCACTATCACAAACCGAAGTGTCTCGAATTCTGAATGTGGACCAGTCTGTGATCTCAAGTCTGTGGCAGAAGTTTCAAAGAACGGGAGATGTTACCCGATAACCAGTATCAAGTCGACCAAGAGTCACAACCCCTCGCCAAGACCGATATCTGGTAATAAGTGCGCGACGTCAGAGGGGCAGTACTGCAAGAGCACTGGGTTTGGCGCTAAAAGTCGACAGAGAAATACGAATTTCGAGACAAACTGTTTACAGGAGACTCAATCATGCTGCCTGTATGCCAGAAGACCAGCAGTTTGCATTCCCTCACATCTGCGCATAAACGCGCTAGTTTGAACTGAGTTTCAACATTGGAGTGTGGGAGAGTGGGCCAATGTGATGTTCAGTAACGAGTCCGGTTTAGTCTGAGTAGTGATTCTCGGCGGGTAACGATATGGAGAGAACGTGGAACACGTTTTGAACCAAGAAACATAACGGAAAGACATCATTTTCCATCAAGGGGAGTAATGGTATGGGCAGGCATCATGATGGACGGCCGCACAGACCTCCATTTCCTTGACACGGGGTCTGTGACTGCTCAAACATACAGAGACGAAGTTCTTGAGCCTTATGTTCGCTTGTTTCGAGGTGCTATCGGTCCCGACTTCATATTCATGGATGATAATGCGCCATGTCACCGATCGGTGCTGAGTGATGACTTCCTTGAAACGGAAAACATCCAGCGCATGTCGTGGCCTGCGAACTCCCCTGATTTAGATGCTATCGATCATGTATGTGATATGCTCGGGAGACAAATTGCAGCCCTTTCTCACCCACCAAGCTCCGTTACAGAACTGAAGAGAGCTCTTCAAGAAGCGTGGAACCGTTTGAGCCCACAACTCTTTTATCATCTCATAGCAAGTATGGTAAATCTCTGTGCTGCGTGCCTGGCTGTCAGAGGTGACCACACGCCTTATTAAACTGCAGCATCAATATTTTATTTAATGTTTTCTTTCATTTTTTCTTTAAAGTGTGAATCCTTGCTAGGCTCAGTTTTCTTTCTATCTGCTACTTTGGATAATAAAATTAATTATTATCTTTCTTTTGATTTGCTTCCTTATTTTATAACCATTTTACACTCGCATATCACGTTTCCCGCCTTTCTGATTTACAGTTCCTTCTTTATTCACATAATTATCAATTATGCTTAACTTTTGGACACCAGTGTATGTCCATTTGGCAGGATATCTTTACGACACAGAATGATGGCACAGGTACAGGCTATGCTGTTAAAATCAGCCGCCGTAACAGTTTTCGCGAAGTTTGTCTTACGTGGTAAAACCGTCAATATATGGTGCGGTTACATATGGAATGATCGACAGAGATTTGCATTGCTCGCTGGATGTCTTCAGTAGGGGTTTTTGGAGAACTCTCCTGTTTTATAACTCTTCGATGTTCTCTCGTTTGGTTCTTCTGCGCCTCCCTGAATCTGTATTCAAACAGACAGCAGCAGGCAGAAGTAACATTACAATCAATATTCTGCACAGATTATATGACCATGCTCTTTTTCGCACTAAATTACCCATCCTCTTTGGAACTTTACAATTAACTTCTATTGCTTACGAACTTTCTTTATGGCATAATTCAATGATAAACGATGTAACTAGCAGCAAAGTACCAGTTAGAAGAAATTAATTGCGCAATTAATTGTCCTCTTATGAGCCGGCATGCACTGTGTTCAAACGCTGTTCAAAGGCACTGCATGCTTAAATGGACCTGAAAATTAAATTGCTAACCTCCTAATAGCTGCTGGCGAATATAAAAGTCACACTCAGCCTGTGCAATAAATACCCTGGTAACAGTGGTGGGCAAAATTAAGGACACTTTTTTAAATTATTACGTTTTTTAAGTTTGTATGCTTATAGAAACGTTACATTGCACAAAATGCAAGAGTGTTTTATATTTTAAGATAATTTAATACTTAATTCAATACAAAAAACAAAATTAAATATTTTCAACGCAAAAGGAAGTTAATGCTGCAATAACTAACGATATGCATTAGATACTGATGATAGCAGTGGGCTATTAGTATTTAGTGGGATAGTCTTTATTTTTTATTACAATTTCATATCGATGTTGTAATGCCTGTCGGTTCCTGCATCCCTCTGAACCCCCTTGTCTACCCTCGGACCCGGCTAGGTGTGTGGGAGGAATTGAATAATCAGTAGACATGATTCCCTCTAATTATTTTGTTGTCACCAAAATATCAAGCAGACACAATAATAATCTAACTAAGATAACAGATTAAATAGCAAAGTGCGGAAGTGAGACTCTTTAACCTGGGGATAATAATACTGTCACAAACTGATACGCTCTGAGTGGCCGAACGGTTAGAGCACTGCTCTACCATGCAGGTGACACGGGTTCGAGCCTCCCAGATACTTTTTTGTTAAATTTAATCATGAATTTCGTTATTTATTATTATGGACATTTGCAAATTATGTAAATTCAATTTATGTTAATCAATTAATCTTTCCACTGGTGGTTATTCTAGAACTCTCCACCAGGTTTATAAAAGTACTACAGCTGGATAGGTCTTCAGTTGTGGTGCTGCTCGTGTAAAACACTACGACAAAATAAATCTTGTATTGGATAACATCGCCTTGTTCCTTCTACGCGACAATACGGACCCTCAACTGATTCCAAGACAACTTAAACAAGCTCAATATAAACTACGTCACGCACTAATAAGCTAAATTTCTATTTAATTAAGGATCACAATACCTGTACTTTTATGAAGTCAAGTCCTACACTTGAGTCCTTGAAGGCGATCCTTATCCGGGTTTAATCACCGTCGATTGATCCTCTCTTAGAAATCTTCAATTGATAAACTCCGATTGCCCTTAATCATTTCACGATCCTTCACTTACCAACTAACCAACTAACTCCTAAAACTCGCGAATACAGAATTTATTTAATATACTTAATTTGCATAATCACGCTTTCTCCACTCGGTGAAAGTTGGTTGAATTAAATATTTTCCTTAAAGAGTCCTGAAGGGGTTAGTAGAGCCGCGTATAGATCCGTCACAATGTTTCATTGATTTGAAAATAGTTTTATGCTCTTCCTTCGTTATTACATGGTGCCAGGAAACAGCTACAACCTCAATTAGTTCCCTTTTATTTCATGGGTAACTCATTCGGAGAAGTCTTCAAACAGTGCCACAAGTTTTCGATAGTATTGAGATCATGACTGTTTCCTGGCGAAGAAAACAATTTAATGATCTTAGACCGATACTAGTCTTTTGATTACTTTACTGTGGAGTAAGGAGCAGAATTTTGCTGTAAAGTAAGTGCTTGTAAATATATTAATAAAAATACATAATACATATTACACAAATGCATAATACATATACACTTTAAAATGCATAATACATAATACATATACACTTTAAAATGCTTAATACACATTAATAGCTACTAATATTAGATTCAAGTATGTTTTCAATAAAAATAAAACGCATTTAAAATTATTTCAATATTTAAGAGTAATTTTCAATTTCATCTTTATTTATTCAATTCATCTTCATTCATCATCTTAAAGGTCTGAAAATTGTATTTTTATTCCCTTTAAAAATCTAATTTAGTGACATTATAGAATCAGACACAAAAATTTATTCCATAAAAGCCATTTCCTCTTCTTGGAACAGCTTTAACTAAACAGATTTAACTTTCGTAATTATATAGCTAAAAATAGCAATCTAAAGGACAAGAGGGAGCTTTCCTCCAATCATGAGGTACAGAAAATGATTTCAAACTTTCATTTTTGAAATTCCGAGCTTCACAAACCTCAATCATTGTGTTTATATATCAATGGAAGAGTTGGAGGTATATTTTTTCCATCGATTCTTCGGCGTCTAAATGTAATTTATCAATGCTCAGACTTATAAGAACTGTAAGTGTCTTTGGACAATGCACTTATCAATTTAATTACCATTTCATCTTTTCTTTTTCAAATATTTTAAACTAAAATTTAACAATGAGTTAACAACACTTAAGGCTTAACTTTAAATGGCCATTAAAGAAAATTATTTAGAGGTATACTCTAATGTCTGTAAAAGATTAACAGTCGCAAGAAAAGAATGTTTTGAAATTGAAAGGAAGTTCAAATTTTTTTTTTATCATTTAGCCGTGCTTTTATGTATGAATTTCTAAATGAGCTAATGAAGAACAGTTTCGCAATAAGGCTTTTTTGTTGTTTTGATGAAATCAGAGAGTAAAAAATGCAAACAAATTAAATTTTTTGAGGTTTTTTTTATGTTTTTAGAATTGTGTGAGTGAGTGCTTTCTATAAAATTGAAAAGGTATTTCACAATTTCCTATGAAATCCCTTTTACAAATCAGATTAAATGAATTTCCTTAGTATAGAAATAAGGAAATAATTATGAATAAAATAAATGTAATTAAATTAAAATGGCTTTCATTTTGAAGTTTTGTCTATCAGTTTAGAAAAGATGCAGATTAAAAGTAATAGCATTCCTCATCAAAATTTCCATATAATGATTGAGTGATTATGTTTAATTTTGATAATTACTTCGTAAAAGATTTAAATTTCAAAATCCACAATTTTTTATTAATTTTTATCAAATTTGTGAAATTAATTATCACAAGATTAAAAAAATCATCTACTCTTTTATTGAAAAGCCTTAATTTTTAATTGAATAAATTTTGTATTATAGAAATAAAGGCTCTTAAAATTCATAATTCCAATTTTGATTATTAATTAATTTCGTCATATTTTTAGAAAGAGGATTACTTTAATGGATTAAAAATAGTACCATTTTCATTAATTTATTGTTGAATTGAAAAAAAAATATTTTTAAATGTGAATAAGTTTGTTTACATTTTATATGTTTTGATATGTCAGGTTTTTTTGAGAAATTTAAAAGAATTTAAATAGTACTTAAATATTTATAGCAAGAAAATATAAGTATTTAAAAATTACTTAAATACTTATAGCAAAAGAAATTATAAGTATTTAAAAATGAATAATATAGACATATGTACCATTTAAAAATGATTCATGCCTAGACGATCATCTTTTTTTTCTTTATTTATTTAATATATTTAAAATTTTGAATTGATTCTTGGTAAATAATTGCATTCTTAGCACATCTTTCCTTTTTTAGATTTAAGTTAATATTAAAATAGGAGTTCTGTGAAATATATTTTAATTTTCAATTCGTCGATTCCATCTGCATATCATCGATTACTTTCTGGGATCCAGATATCCAACAACAACAAGACTATCAAACAGTAAATACTAAATATATAGTTATTTTTTTAATAATCTAGAGTCATGCCAAAATGTTATGATCGTTTGCTGTAACTAAATCTCATTACATTTTTTTTTATAATTTAACAAAAGTTAAACTAAATTCAGGGGCGTATTAACCCATGAGAACCAAGGCCTATTGTGCCTATCTCAGTTTTCGTGACCTTGGGTGCTGATGTGCATGATCAAATTTTCCTATCAGGTGGTGAATCTGACGCGAAACCCTTGTCAAGGGTCTTAGCAAGGGTTTGGATTTTTCTCACTAGCAATCCTCTTGGGGAAAAATGGGTCTTTAAAATGTAATTCATTGAAAACCTTTCTTCGAAGAAGATGCGAGTATGTAAATTAAGACTTATATATAAAGATTAAACTTTCGAGTTAGAGAGAGTTTAGTCTGCTAAGACCAGCAGTGATTGATTAAACGTGAGGTGAGGCGTGGATATCTCGTAGCTGATTATTGTAATATTAAAGTTGACGATTTGTCAATTATGAATCACATTAGATTCGATCGCTAAGAATTAGAAGGTATCGCCTAAACGTAAGTGATCTGTTTATTTAAAGTCTTCTCGTATCCCGTCTGCCCGCTATTGTTTTCCATATTGGGTATTTTGGGTTCATCTCTTAACTTGTTTAATAGAATTTGTCTGGTTGTTCGTGTCAGATAACAAATTGGTTATATTGACTATGGCTAATCTTTCTTCCGACCCCCCTACACTAAGATATGAGATAACAGATTCCTCAGACCCTCAATGTTTAGTTCCAAAGCAAACGTGGTAGTCATTTATCGACCCACTGAAGAGATGAAAGACTGAGTCGACCTTTCCCAGCCCCGGACTTTAACCCCATACCTGAAGTGTGGAGGCGTGATACGCTACCACTGAGCCACGAAGCTCATAATTTAACATAATTAAGATAAATTAAACGTATTTTTAACGTTTTCATCTTGAAGCATTTTATTCTTTTTTACGTTTATCGATCTTTCATTTCATCGTTGGCAAATTTTTAGTAATAAAATAGCATAATATTCTTATAAAAATGTAATTGGCATCTGTCGGGAAACGATATATTGATTCTTTTACTTCTTAAAAAGAATTTTTATGATCATTATTGCCATTACTAGGATTCAACTTGGAATAAGAAGAAGTCCATAGACAAGGTAATGTCTAGCTGATGGAACATTTTCATTGAAACTTTCCTGATATAATAATGTCCATTATAATAGAAACCTTAGTTATTATGTCTATCTCAAACCCTTTTTTTTTTCTTATCCTTAAGCTCTGTCTGATATTATTTGGATAAGGACAGATTTTTATTTTGAAGCTTGGTTGAAAGAATTTGGCTTTCTATAAAACTCTAGAGCTGCATATATTTGATTCAAATTGGTTTTCTAAGAATTCTGGAGTTAAGAATGGAAAATAAAGGCCAGAAAACTCGTCAAATTATAATGAAAATGTAATAGAACAGGATTCTATTTGTAAGTACAATATGAAAGAAGCCAAAGTAAATTTTAAATCCTAGTATATTTTAGATTAGAATAAGTAAGTTTTAATTTCATTCTTCCAACACCATTCATTTCTTTATATTCTCAATAGAATAAATTCTCTAAAGAACTCTTAAAATAGCTCCAAACATCTAATCCAACTAGATTATGACTAACTTCTTCAAAAAATCGCATAAAAAGCAATTTACGGAATATGTTTTCAAATTATTTGAAATTTCTAAGAAAATTAATATCAAAGAAGAAATATGGAAGTTTTGTCTATTCTTGATTAATTTACCGAAATTCTCCATAAGACTGTAAAATGTTTTTTCTTATTAAAATCTCTTAAGACTGATAATTGCATTCAAAATAAATTCAAAATAATAATAATAACAAGCAATTTTGAAAAATTATTGTATCTCAGAAATTACAACATAAATATATATTATCAATTCTTAATTACGTAAATTGGAGCGTATTAGCATATTATCAGAATAAGTGAGTGTTTATAGCCTTTGAACTTTGAAGCAACACGAGGTATATTGGTGATGAGCATTGTAATTTGGAACCATTTTCAAGTGACGTGGACGACACCTTAACTTCAACTTCCTATCCAAGCTATCACACCACGCCAAATCTTTAACAGCAATCTTATGCTTAAACATGATATTAATGACTGCATGATTATCAATTGGCGACTAAACGAACAAGGGTTGTAGTCAAGTAAATCATTGTGCCGACTGATCTTCACCGGTGCACGTCACCAGATCTAGCTTCGAATTGAGACCGATGACCAGGGAAGACGTGTCTGGAGACGCCCAGAAACACAATTGGATACCACCGTACTGACGTTCTACCCGACAACCAGGATTTATGGTATGTGATGCCGCTTCATTTAGTACTGCATCCGTTTGTTTGTCCCATAAGATCCTTACAGCAAGACTGTGCATCGACCCGAGATTCTATGCATTTCCTTTCAAAGACTCCTGGTTTTACATTTCAACAGGAAAATGCCTAGCCACAAACGGTATGCCTTATAATCTTATTAAAAGATTTTCTTTCAAATACATTAAACAGTTTTTATAAAAAATTTAAATATATATATTATTTTTTACAATATATATGGTTTTATGACCACTGCGTTATTTTCAATCCTAATTTCCAAGTCATCGCTTGTTGTGGAATTAGTTTCATAAACTTAAATCCTTCAGATTTTTCCTTGAAAAAAGAAATTTTTAGAAACATAAAAAGCAAATTTTAATCATTACCTGCATTTGCTCAGAAACATTTAGACATCAATCTTTTGCTAAAATTTTATCAGCAACATGCATGTGAGTAATCCATATAAATTTGTTCTCCAACATTACATGAAGTGAAAGAGAACTAAAAAAATATAATGCATATTTTACGCAAATGACGCTTCTTTTAAAGTTCTAAAAAACAAATTTTCATGGTGTACGTAAGTCTCGAAATTATGATATTATCCTATGTTTAGTATGTCCTCATATATCTAAATACTTATGTCTCAACTACTTGCATCAAGATAGGCAGAAATCTATCTTTTTTTGCCCCCTCTTGTTGTGTCTTTATATATATCTTTTCATTCTTACTTCTAGAATTATCATCTTAAATTTGAAACTTATAACTTTCTTCCAACCATTGCTTCTATAATTAGGCACCCGCTCGCAATGAAATTAGTTTTATGTTACGAGAAATCATCTCTAATTATCATCAATCTTGCAACTTCCCTTCTTTAAAAGTCATAGAAAAAAGAGCAATTATTTTAATAAATAACATTCGTTAAAATTTGATTTTTAGTAAGCCTCATTTTGTTGATTCGGTTCAGATTTTAGCATAGAATGCATGATTAAAAAGCCGAAGATTTAATTAATTTAACATCACTATATTTGCAATCATTAAGCATAATTTTATCTCTATGCAATAATTATTTCGAGGTCATAATTTATCTTAAGATTAATTCAGCATTCAATTGTTACCGATATTTTAGTTGTTTTTTTTGTTATTAATTGCTGTATTTAATTGGACATATTTAAAAAGATTACACTTTCGATAATTAGTATATGCTTTATATTATGCTCAAAAAATATTTTATGAATGTAAATAAGATAAAATAATATGAATTTCCAATAAAAAATAAAATTATAAAATCATAACCAAATTTTTATATAAATTAAATTTAGATTAAATTTCAAAAATAAATGAACTTTAATTAAATTCAAGTTTAATTATACTATATTGATATTTTTATTTCTCTTGCAATTTTATCAGACAAATGAATAATATCAATTACTGATAAATAAATTATTTAAGCAAGGAATTGGAACTTCAAATTAATTATTGGCGATTTATATTCCCTTTGTGTCTAAAACTCCATTTATTTTACCAAACTGTTCCTCCTATAAAAATTATTTTTTCAGAAAATGTTTCAAAAAATGCAAGTTATAAAAATGTTTTCTAATAATCTCTTAGGTTTTAATCATACTTCTTAATTAAATCGAACCACTCTTATAAAATTATGTTACAAGTGTTTCCAAAAAATAGTTTCATCGTATTATTTCAATCATTAATTTATTATCTAATTCCAATTATTTCTCATTGTATAAAGGAAAGGCATACTAATACATGAAAAGCATTCCAAAATCAATTAAACGTAATAATTATATATGGAGATAGGAATTAAGCATAAAAATTCCTTCTTAAAGTAATTTCGAAGTATATTTTATTCATAACTCTTTTAATAAGTGAAATACTAATTTTAATGTTAGTTAGGAAAGTGTTAAAAAATTCAGAATTACGTGCATGTGTTTCGATTAATTAAAACTGATAAGTATTTTTTGAATTTGATCTAATCATATTTTAATAATTAATATGTTTGTGCATAATATTAAAAACATCGAAATTAGTTTTCTCTTTTCAAGATTAAATATGTTGTGTTTTAAAACGTAATATGTGTTTTTGTGAAATATTAAAATAAAAAAATTATATACTTTCAATGCAACACCAATAAAAATATTTTATGTATTTCCATTTTTATTATGCTCCAAATATTTGCATTGAGTTTTCAAATAAATTGAAATTTAAATCTAAAACGCATGAACATTTTTTGACACTTCTATGAAATCTATAGCAAAATACATTCCCATACTATAAAAATATATTTAGTAAATTTGCAATCAAAATTTTTTGAATGATTATTTGCGTATCACGAAAGGTAGATTAGCAGTTTCTACGTTTTGAAAGCATTAAGCTTAAGCTTTGTCTTTCAAGTTGTGATCTCGTGTTCAGGGATTTGGCAAATAAAAAGTATTTAAAAAACCTAGATTCCACCAAAAAGGTGGCAACAACTGCGTCTGCCAATACCCACAGTGGTCAGTTTTCACGATCTGGCGCACGGAAATTCTTTTATAGCTTTGAAGTCTTCAAAATTATATCTAATGATCAAAAAAAGTAATAATTAATGTAAATTGGTTATTCTCTTTTGTTTTTCACCAAAAAATAAGGTGAATAGGGTCTTAACTAATTTATGTCAAGTTTGAATTTGATCAAGAATGAATGGTTGCTGAGGGGAACTAGTTTTTAAACAAGGATCTAAGGATATTAACAGAAGAAGTAATTTAACACATGGGAGAATATATACAAGAAATAGAGCGGCATGTTAAAATTTAATTATTGTAACACATTAAACAAATACAATCAAACATAAAAACTGTACATATACAATAAAGGTTAATACATAGTGTTTAAAAGGACTCGGCACCCTTTAAGCATTTTTTATTTATGTATTTAAAAATTATATTTTAACATTTCATAAAACGTTTTTATTTTAAAAAAATGATACAAGATAAAATTTTGCACAAAAAATTCTCAAAATATTACAAATTTAATCTTTTAAAAAAAATTTGAAAATGTTTTAAATTCTATTCTTATGGTGTTAATTAATTTTTTGTAATATTTCTAAGGATGTTTTAAACACCTTTAGGGATCGATTTTACAAAATCTTAATGAATTTTGAAGAAAAAATAATAAAATGATATATATGCTAAAATTCAACCAAAAGCCTAAAATCTCCCACATTTAAAGTTTTTTGCTTCACATTATATCGAAATATTATATTTTTATGAAAAACAAATGATGGATAAGAACTAAATTTATAAAATAATTATCCTGGCAAACCTTTAGGTATCTGCCATGCATCAGTTTTAAACCTCGCCTTCAGTGATATAATGCTATTTTGGGTATCAATTTGTTTTAAAACATCTTCCTGAGCTTTGGTTAATCTGCATGAGGTGTGGCAAACAAGCGCTTGCATTGGAACCTCTGCTGATATTTCATCAATGACGATACCAGGAGGATAACAGTTAATTTTAGACTCTATAAGCTTATTATAGTTGGGATAAATATCAGCGTGGGACTCTTTTCTATTTCCTTTTTTTCTATTATATTGGCCTTTTGACATTTTGGAAAACATTAAAAAGACAAGGCTTGGTCAGGAGTCATTTTTTTTTGTGCCGATTCTGGCTGTCGGGCTAATCATTTCTTCAGGAGAGTAGCACGTATATATGAACAAGTAGTCACTTGTTTCAAAATTAAGGCAGCATCTCTTTCTCCAGCTGCTTGCGTTGACATTCTTGTTGCAAATGCTAGTTCTTGCTTGCTTGTTGAAGCAAGAAGGGGACGTACTCTTTCCCTCTTTGCCGTAGCTTTGCATTCCCCGAATGATTTTGATGGTCGACCTGGAGTTGATTTGGATGGTATAAACCTTACTCTCCCCGACAACCTTAGCATCATTAAACTTGAAGAAGTACTTTTCATTTCTATGGCACCTCATTCATTCCCCCCCCCCCATAAACGAGCAGAAATTTTTAACAATTTTTCATAATTAAAATTGCAGCTGGTCCTCATATTTATCAAAACCCGTCGTAGTCCCAACAAAACTCAAAACAGCATTATTTTTGCGCTTGGGATCTTGCTCTTTTTTCCACACATCGAATAACGCACACCGATAATACCATCGGCCAACGCTGAAAAAAATTCATAACTATGGGAGTTGCAGGAAGTAGCAGCTAAATTTGGTATTAAATTCAAGGTCTGTATCTACTCTATGTGACTTAAGTGTTCCTGTGATCAACCCGTGTCAATCCCAAAAGTTCTAGTCCATTAAACACAAAAAACCAACATACGTTAGTAGAAGTTACATGCTGGGCTGAATGTTATGTTTTTATAATTTTTAATCGAACTTGAACCTAATTTGAAAGTCAAATCAAGAAATTGCTTATCCATGGCATGTGTTTTCAAAAAAGTCCCGCTAAAATCTGCAACATCTTTTTCAGACGAAACGATTGAACTTCCGACTGGAAAATGAGGCTCGCAAGTGTTTCGTGTAGAAAGAACAAACCCGATATATACCGATGGTTGTTGAAAAGTTCCATTCGCATACTGACAAAAAATGTTTACCACATGGCTAGGGAACTCAAGAGGACCATAAATTGAGGATTGTTTTTTATTTCCGCGCAATTTCATTTTTGGGGTTTCCGTGCGCCAGATCGGGAAAACTGACCACTGTGCGTCCTGGCTATAGAGAAAGGGTGGCCAACCTTTCTGATAAAGGTTGCCACTTTCTGATAAAAAATAAGTTTGTGTGCACTTCCAAATTTTTGAAGCAAAAAAATATGAACAGGTGAAAACTTGGCTATCAAAGATATGCTTTGGTGTGATTGGTTGGATCTGGGGGCAGTTTTTACACTGTATGTAAGCTCTTGTTTCATCAGGATGGATTTCTATGACCATGTAATGATGAGTTTTTAGTCTTGCAGTTGTGATGTTATGGACTGTAAAGACTGTTATGTTTGGTTTCTGAAAGGAACGGGTTCCATATCTGACAACAGCGTTTGCATCAGCTTATGTGATGGTGGTACAAGGTTGGCCATGGTCTCTGGTTTCTTTGGTTTAAGAATCTGAGCATTCATTTTCTTCGATATTTACGTGTGAAGGAAACCATTATAGCACATAGGATTTCCCCTTGTGATTCATCCACTCGAGTACAAAATTTATGGAGAAGATGATGTAAGTCTCTCTGATATGCTATATTAAAGCAAATTAATTATATTTCATGCTTTGAATTGATTAAAAATTTTAATTATTTCATTTCACTAGCCGTGATTTCTTAAAAGGCAGAACAAAAACAATATTTCAAATTTTCGATTCAAAGTATGGCATCCATATGCATTATTAAAAATAAACGAATGAATATTTAATAAAAAAAATTAATGCATCCATACAAAAGATATATCATTTGCAAGATTTTTATATATCATTAGATAATTATAGCCGTCATAGATGTTCTGAACACAAAATGCAAAATTTCAATTGGTTGATATTTATACTTTTATTTCCACCTTAATACTTAAGGATATGATATTTCAAGTTTCAATTTTAAATGTATATGAGCTTATTTCAATAATGCTAAAAGGTTTTACATTGATAAAACACAATGAATTTACGAGAAAACTTGATATGCGTACTCGAGGGGAAAATGAATCACGAAGATTTTCCTTATAAAGGCTAGAAATATTTTCAACTTCTTTGAAGTTTGTGAATAAACATTTTCTCAAATTAAAATTTTGAAACAATGAAATCTCTCTTCATTAAAAGTTTATAATTTAGTATTGTATTATGCATTGCATTTAATTTAGAATAGTGTTTACTTGATAATTATCACTGAAATCTCCTTTTATAACTTACCATTTTGTGTTGCAAATAAATCAGAATTTTTTAAAAAATTATTTGATATTAACTGCCACTTTTTCTTACGTAATTCTACATATTCTCTTGGAGTTAGTATTTAAATATTACTCTTGAAATTTATCAGGAAAAAAATTGAATTATTAGAAACACTTTTTAATTTTTTTTTACACTCACACACACACAAACATTGTAGGAACAAAAACTCGTTTCATTTTATTTTTTTCTTGAAAAAAAAATTAAATAAAGATTTCGGAAATAGTGGCTTTTTAAATAATTGTATTTTCTATCCCATGAAGTAATTCTTAAAAATGTGAGATATTTCCTATATTAAAGCAATTCCTGTAATAAGTCAATTTCTATAATAATGTAATTGGAATTTTCTATACAATCAGAAATTAAGACAAGAAAGTTTTGTATTTAAAAAAAGGATAAAAAAAATATGTTAAAAATAGAAATTATGATAAATCTAAAAGCGATATGTCGGGAGCATTTTATCTCAACATCATTGTTTGTAGATTTAGACTTCTAGAAAAAATGAATAGAAAGAGTTCAAAGCTATTTTTCTTATAACATTTTCAAATCTCTAACATAATATTGTTTTTCTTAGGCACTTTTTTTAATTTAGTTTAAAAAAGGAACTAAGTAAAAAATGCGTATAAAATAACTTTTGAAAGGTTGTTTTCGATAAATGTTCCTAGAGAACTTTTAGTCCGATAAACACTTAGAAAAAGCTTTAGTAGAAAAATAAGCTCAGAAACCTTTCAGAAAAATGTTGCACTTATTTTTCGTAATATATTACTATTTAAAAAATAATTTGACACTCTTATTTTTGTAAATAGTATATATTTTATCCGTATTAAGCAAGTAAACCTAACCGATAGAATTCAAACATTTGCAAAAATAAATAAATAAAATAAAAAGAGAAGTGCGTTATCGTTTTTTCCACCACTTTTTTAAGAATTAAAAACATTTACCACAACAAAAAACCTATTTCAACCTAATAAACAATAGATTTATCCTAAACTATACATCTAAGCTATGAAGTTAAGAAATATAAAATGTTTCATAATTAAGTTTTAAAAAGAATTTAAATTACTATTTTAAAGTATGAATAAAATGTAAAAAAAGGATAAAAATAAACTTTTTAAAAAAATTATTATAAACTCTGTATTTTGAAGATTATTTCATTAGAAAATAAAATATTGTTGGGAAAATATACTGACTTCGCCTATTTAGTATCTCTTAACCTATACCAGATAGAAGGGGGAAATATTTTCTTCTTTTTTTTTCTAAATAAATATTTACCTGAATTCACACGCTTTTAGTTAGAATGTTAGGGCTGCATTTTTAAAACAAAAAAAAAATATTTTAAATTCCAAGTTTGAATTTATTTAAAACATTGCAAATATTTGACCCTAATAGGGAACACCTAAGGATTTAGATGTTATGCACTTAAATCTGAACTATTCTCAAGGCTCAATATTGTTCGCTAAAAATTTCTTTCATTACTTAAAAATGTTTCAATTACTTTTTCACCTTTCATTATATTCTCTTTTTATTATCAATTTTGAATTAACCAATCGTCGTGCTTCTGTTATTTTCATTAAGAAATAATTTAAGTTGATTGTGACACATATTTCCCTATGAGATTTCTTTCTATTCAACTTTAAAAATGGCTTTTCTAATTAAAGATGTAATTAATTTCCTTCGAGTAATTAATTTTGAGCTCAGATTAAGATGTACAAAAGAATTGTTTACCTCTCTCTTTTGGACTAGCTACTATGAATAAAGCTGTTTAGCTAATAAATTCTTCAGAGCTAAATAATCTTATTCTAAAAGGGTTCTCATAGTTCCCAAATCTGGGGTGGGATTGTTGCATACAGTTATAAATTGACACAATAGAAAAATACCAATATATATAGTTGTTAGTTTTCTCAAACTCAAACTGCACCTATGGAGATATGTGTAAAGGATTTCTCCTGAAATTTATTAATGATTTGGAGTTAGAATGAAAACCAGCAATAATTAAAACAAATATAATTTATTAATCCTTTTATAAGTCTAACAAACCCAGGAAAGGAAATGCGCATACATAAAGTATTGGAGCCAAAGCGAGGAAGATGAGATATTTAATATTTAATTATAAGTAGAATCACTTACGCTTGGTAATAATCGTAACTCCTACTTCAAATAATCGACTTCTGGTCGATTTGATTGTAATTCAAATATTTTACTGACAGAACTGTCAATTATCAATTTTATATATTAATTAATTAATCGACGAGTCACTCTCGTCTAGCTTTAAATTACTTTATATATATATATATAATTAAATTAGATCTAAAATTAACTCCCTAGTCCACTTCTAACTTTTATTTTCCCGTTACATCTTCAAGTATTAAATTTATTACCCAGTTCGGGAATGAAGAACACGTGGCTTTAACAGATTCGCCGCTCCTACCATTAATTTTTATTACCTAATATGTCATACTTAAATTCTCAAATATATCTCTTCAATCAGAAGCGTACTTGAAGAACATATGGCTTCTCAAGGGGCCGCATATTCATATATTTAACACGTGTCCGTCTCTCTCTCTCTTACAAACAGATTACAAAATTATCTCATTTCTTACGTGCAGAGATTTTTGGTTGACGGTAATCCACGTATCTTTTTTGTTGTTCGTTGATTTGATTTTGTAAATTTTTTTTCGATGTTGCTATTTCATTCTTGGATTCGATTGTGATTTTCAATAATGTATTCGATGTTGATCAATCTCACATCGGGATTATCGCACATTTTACCGTTGCAAAGGTTGATGCGCACTTCACTTTTTTTTCTTTCTTGCCATCAGAGAACTTTTAATGGGGACTTGTTTTCATTCTTTTGCTGCTGGAATGGCGCTTTTCTTTTCGGGGACAGCAGCGTTTTTTTTTTCTTTTTTCTTACCATCAGAGAATGTTTCTATTCGCTTTCGATAGGAGCAAGTTTCGTTTACCGGGTTAGCAGTGCTTTCTTTTTCTCCGGCAACCCTGCTTTCCGCTAAGAGAGACACGCATTACTTTCACTGTTCCATAATTTTCTCTACAGCACTTTCTATTAGTTTTGTTGATTGGCATCAATTTTTTAAATGTTTTAATTTTTAGATGACTTTACATTAAAGTTAATAATTAATTTGCAGGCTGCAGGTTTCCTCCTTCCGGTAAATCCTGCCGGCTTATTGCTGTCGTGTTTTTCGAGTGAACATCAAGACATTTTATTTTAACCGTCTTTATTCCATGAGATCATTTTGTAATCTGTTTATAAGAGAGAGAGATGGACACGTGTTAAATATATGAATAGGCGGCCCCTTCAGAAGCCATATGTTCTTCAAGTACACCTCTGATTGAAGAGATATACTTGAGAATTTAAGTATGACATATTAGGTAATAAAAATTAATCGTAGGAGTGGCGAATCTGTTAAAGCCATGTGTTCTTTATTCCCGGACTGGGTAATAAATTTAATACTTGAAGATGTAACGGTAAAATAAAAGTTAGAAATGGACTAGCGAATTAATTTTAGATCTAATTTAATTATCCTTTCATATATATATATATAATCACAAAATTTTATCATCTAACTCCTAATTTCTCTCGAACCTAAAAGCTAAAGCTTAAATATACGACATGATTTACATAGATCGCGTCTTCTTCTTCGGGAGAAAATTTTCAATTGAACAATATTTAAAGAAATAGATTTTTCTCAAGAGGATTAGTAATAGGCACACGAATAGACCACATGCGCGTATATAAACATGTTTTTAGTTACTTTATCTCTGAGAACAAGATAAAGTATTAACAAAAATTCAATTTTTTTGGTTTTTTTAATTAAATGTTTTTATGAATTCCTTTAATTTGCTACGTTTTATTTCTATAAGAAATTCTATACAAATATTTCAGTTTTCTAGCATTAAAAAGCATTTATCTTGTAGTAATTACTTTTTAAAGACAGTCCCCACCCCCTTCCTGCTTTGAGCTTCCATCTGAGTGGGTTTTGGCATACTGTATACCTTTTTTCCCTTATATTCAAATCCAATTAAAGAAAAATCCGTAATTTTTTTTAAAAATACATTAGTTTTAAATATAAGTCTTCCTACTAAATTAAAAGAATAATTTTAATCACTAACTTATCTCAAGTTACTGCTATTCGTAATTTTTAGTAAATTAAAATATTTTCTCCTCCCATTATGTTTAAGTTATAGTGTCTTTGTTTAATTTCAATTCATTTTGCAAAATAATTTAACCATTAAATACATTATATAGAATAAATTGCTGACAGAAAATACTTTTTTTGAATTTTCTTAGTAATCTTACATTAATGCCATAGCTTATACGTTGAAAAACACCAGAATAATTCTTAATTAATTGCTTGAAATGTTACTAAAATGGAAGTTTTAAAATAATATTTTGTACAAAACATTTCCTTCATTTAATAATGCTTCAAATGTACAATTTCATATAAAAAAAGATATAACAGCGAAGTTTAAATACATTTTAATAGAACGATTACATGTTTTTTATATTAAAACTAAGTAATTTTCTACGCAAACAATGTATTAAAAATCAAACTGACGTACATAGGTTGTTGCTTTGTCTCCAAGTAGTGCGGATAAATCAAATGGCTCCATTTTTGTATAATTTTAAGCGAGAAACAAAAATTAATTTTACTATACAACACTAAATGTTTTTAAAAAATTCACATTTATTAGCCTCAATAACCTCATAATTGGAAATGCGTGAAAAAAAGGCACTTTTTTTAAAAAAATATATTTAAAATGATAAACAAAATCTAGTTATTGCGGTAACTGTGAAGAAGCCATCACTTAGAAGCTCTGATTTTTTTCATGGCCATAATCTTTTCTGACTATAAATCGGCATTAAATGCTTTATCATAAAATTACATATGTTATTCACAAATAATTTTGAAATGCAGATCTTTAAAAAGGTTTTTCTCTTAAAATTTCCTTTCAATAGATACCAGCACATGTGACATCGCTGTGAATAAACATGGGGACTTTCTTACTAAGAAAAGGAGCCCTCGTGATCCAAAGACCCACAAAAATTTCGACTTTTCATACTTGTAGGCTTTTATTAATATGACCTTCAAACATAAGTTTAAACTGGAACCTGTAGAGATTTTGAAGGACAAGAGCTTTGCAATTTTGTACGAGAAGCCGTCTTGGGTTTCTGAAGCTCCTAGAAAAGCTGCTGTACCTCGTTTTAGGCAGTTGATATGGCTTGACTGTATGAGGTACCGGTTTTATCAAATTGGTATTGCCGACTCACCTGACTATACTCTCTATGACTCTGGTCAGCCTATGACCAGACATTTGGCCGTGTGTCCTGCACTAAAGGGTTTTGGTTGTGTTATCAAAAAATATTGGAGAGCACGCACACTAATTACATAAGTGTTATTTGTAGTGTGCGGCATTTGTAAAATAAAATAAACAAAATAATCTTTAAAAAATTTGCATAAATGAATGGAAGATACAACACTGTTAACGAATTTAATTTGTTTTTCACGTATATTACAATGTGAAACTGAATGAATGAATTATGAAATGTTTCTAATTCAATCAATTGAAGTTAACCTAAAAAAGGCTGTCCATTTAAGTAACATCTACTAATAAAAGAAAGTGTTTGCGTACGCGTGGATGCAGCACAAAAACAGAAGACCCAGACCCGTGTGAAATTAGGTATGCTTAAACTATAGGTGATGTTGGTTTAGACTTGAAAAGGTTTTTTCCCACATAAATTAGCTTTAGAATTTTTAAGTATTCAATTCTTTAAATGATTCTTCCCAGTTCTGAAAATACGATGTCACGTCTATCTCTGATTGCGATAAATTATTCTGTGTAATTTTTTAGAGACAAATTTTATTCAACTCGTTGCTAACTTAGTGCCGCTAAAGCTAAATGAGTTAATAAACAAACAGAAATATAATAAAATTATAGAACAGTATATATATAATTTATAAACTGATCAATTTTTAAAATGTATTTTATAATTTTATATTTATGCATTTGTAATATTAGGAATCTATATTGTATATAAACTTACTGTATTTATATTTATATTTGTAAATCTGGAAGCAATTTCTTTGTAACATTTTTCAGTTTACCAGATTGGTAACAGTCCATATTTTGGCATCAGACTAGTTGCAACGATTTGATGTTAGCGCAGCTAAGCCTAATGGAATAAAAAATTGTTCTTCGAATTATTTGCAGCAACTTTTTATACTATAATGTTATGGAACGTTTGGTTCCATAATACGTCTATCTCTGTGAGTGTGATAATTATTCTATGTGTAATTTTTTACAGACCTTTTCACATTTCAATGTCATTATATTTATTCATTTTTATTTTTTGTGGAAGAATTACAATTATTTTTTAATGAATAATCGTAAAAAGAGATATTTTTTCAACTGTTACAGTTTTGTTTTGACAACAATGCAGTTTTTCTTTTTTATTAAACCTAAACATATTTTATCTTTTTCAGTAATCCTAAGCTAAATTTTGCTTTCATTTATCTGTTTTAGATAGTTCTTTAAACTTAAATTAAAGTTAATATTGTAATTTCTTTTTCAATTCATGCCTTTGCGCAGTTACCCTGTTCAATCTGTTTCAAATAGTTTTTTATTTCAATTAATGTTAAAGTAATTTCTACTTCAGGTTGTTTTTAAACTAAGCTAACTAGAATTACTTGTTTATCTAGATGATAATTTCTATTATCAACCTGTTTTCGTCAAACACTCAAGCATTAATAAGGGTTTTCTTTGTATACTGGTCTTTTAAAATTCAAAATATTGCTCTACTATATCTTTTTTCAGTGAACTCATGTTCATTATTCTACTTTATATATATTTAAGGATAATTAAATTAGATCTAAAACTAAATCACTAGTCCACTTCTAACTTTTATCTTCCCGTTACATCTTCAAGTATTAAATTTATTACCCAGTTCGGGAATATAGAACACATTGCTTAACAGAAGTTTGCCGGCTTCGACCATTAATTTTTACTACCTAGTATTTCAAATATATCTCTTCAATCAGAAGCGTACTCAAAGAACATATGGCTTCTGAAGAAGCCGCGGAACCTTGATTTTTAACATGTGTCCGTCCCTCACTCTCTCTTACAGACAGATTACAAAATGATCTCATGGAATAAAGACGGTAAAATTAAAATGTCTTGAAGTTCCCTTAAAAAAAACACGACATATATATATAATTATATATATTAAAATGAATTGTGTTTTCTACTTTTATATATAACAATGTTTTTATATTCAACTGAGAGGAAATATACTCTCATTGCTATAAAAATTTGCCCACCAAGAAAGTGTTGTCAGAATAAAAAGAAATTTTGGCAACGTTGACGCATTATTAACGTAAATAAGTGATTATAAAACCAAAGCTAAATAATCATTTATTTTGGAAGCAAATTACAAATGCAGTGAGGGCTTGGCACTTCTAGAATGAATGCATGATATTATACAGTCGTTCGTTGAGGCACATAAGTCCCGTATAATGTCCTGCAAAATCTTGTTCCACATTTGCGATAAATGCACCTCTAATTCGACAAAACTCGTAGGCTGTTCTTAATGATCCCAAATATACTCGATCGGTGACAAATATGGGGATCTAGCAAGCCAAGGACGGGTGGAAATGTGGTCAAGCCAGTCTTGTGAATCACTGTGTGTTTGCGAGCATTGTCCTACTGAAAAATGGTTTTTAGAAACCCTTCCATGAGTGAAACATATGTGGCTGAAAATTGTCACGTACATTCCTCTGGGATGTTTTGGTGACGTAAAACAATATTAGGGGTGACCGTGTGACGTATGCGATGCCATACATCACATTAGTTGTTAGAGTGGTGTGCAGCTGCACACATAAGGCAGTGTTGAGACTTTCACCAAGGGGCCTCCTCACACGTATACGATTGTCATCATTGGCCAAATTGAATCTAGATTCGTAGCGGAAGACGCCCTAATTCCATTCGATTGCAGTTCAATCCCTTCGAGTGCGACACCCCCAGGTACGTCTTAAGACTTCTGAAGGATCTGGGCCACTACACAAATATAGGTTCCACCAATGGCCTTTAAAAGAAAACAGTACATAGCATGCGTGGTCAAATACTCGTACAAACAATGACCGGAAACAAATAAATGTGTATGACTTACAATTGCACAAATCGACTCAACTGACTGCTGTCTTTTGGCCGAATGAGTAATGAGGGTGTATGATGGTGAGGGTGTATGGTGGTGGCCTGTATGTGGACAACAGTCATCACGCGTAGGCAGTTGACATATCGTTCAAAATTCCCAGTTTTTCGTAGCATACTACCGGAAATAAAATTCGACTGTTGAAATTATTCAAGTTATGATATTTTTCGGCTGAGTCGAGAAAGAGACGAGGCTCCTATTGCGGCCGGGGTCCTGGGTCCAGGCCCAGTTGACCCATGCCTTAAGACGTCCTTGGACACCACTCCAAACGAAGGTGACGGTGAGTGGGTGTCAATGGTAGTACACGTAATGGGTATCGTGATAGCAGTTTTCCTTCAGCTAGACACCTTGCGATGGTACGGATAGACACAGAAGCACGTAGTGAAGGTGCTTCTTGTGTATATATGACGGACAATAAGACAGCTTTCGCTATGAGTGCGCTATGTATGATAAGACGGTCTTCTCTACTATCAGTCTGTCTATGGCGTACTGAGCTCGGTCGCCGTGTAACAGACCTCTCTTTTATCCACTGGTCCCAACATTTCTTCACAATAAAGTAAGCACGATCTATTTTCGCCACGATTTTCGCCACGATTTTCGCCGATATATTTTCGCCTAGCTTAACAACATTTTCCCATCATCCCTGTGATTCTTCCCCTCTCGAACTCTGACAGCTGCTCACATTGTCTCTGATGGCGGCCCAATGGCATCTAGTTAAAAAGTATCCCTCTGAAACAGACTAAAAACACGCAAACAAGATATGTTTACCTGTTTTATAATTCACGAAGAACAAAGTTCAACGTTCTTTGGTGACATTAAGCAATGTGCAGCGCATTTCTAATCATTTACATATTTTTCTGACATGCAGCTTCATGCCAAGTTTCGCAACAACTCCTCTTTTACTTATTGGTGCATATACTTTTATGTCAACGAGTTTTTGTGTAAATGTAAGCAAGAGATATTAATTGCCCTTTCTGTTATAAGTAATAATTTCTCTTATAGGTGAAATATCGCCAATCACCTTTCTAGCCAATGTGTATTTAACCCGAATGAATCAAATTTATTCTGAAATTAATTTTGTAATCATGCAAAGTTTTACTTCCAACTTGTTTTAGCTTATCATTAATGTTAAGCTAAGTATTAATAATACCTCAAACACAGAGACTTGGGTTTTTGTGTTTCTTATTTAGAGATTGGAAATTGTTAAAAAATAATTAATTTACTACCTGTTCTCTCTGTTTGAATTTGGGTTTTTGTTCTCAAACTTGGAACTATTTGCGCAATATAAAATACAAATAAATGTGAGTAATCAAGTAGAATAAATAAGAACTTTTAAATTGACTCTCCAAATTAGAAAAAGTAATGGTTATTTATATCATCAAATGTGGTTTTAATTTACCTCTTATATACTTAATAAAGTTTATTCATGCTTTAATTCTGCATATGAAACAATTGCACTATTTTTCAAACTAATCATAACGGATGTAGTAAATTGTAAATTATAGCCAAAAAATTTTGCATTAAAAGAACACGGAACACGATTTTCACTCTTACTTACATAAGAAGCTTTTAACATTTTATTTTTTAAATTAAGCATTTATTTTTAAACTGTGAATTCTGACACTTTAACTTTTCAAAGCTCTTAAATAGTAAAACATTAAATGCGGTAGCATTTGCTAAAATTTAATTTTAAATGGACTTGCTTTTCTCTCCTGAGAATTGATAAATATTATCCTGTTGACATTTAAACCAATAAATTTAGTCCATTTTTTTCCATCTCAAAATGCTGTATTTTAAGGACGAAAAAGATTAAATATTCCCAACAAATTAGAGAAAATGCATGTCGTGTATGCTCTCTGTGGCTTTCAAAACTATCAATAGAAGAGTAAGATTTTTAAAGTACACTTTAAAAATCTTATTGGTTCTGCAAAAGCAGATACTTTAATCCCTCTTATGCCGCCGTTATTGGAAAAGGGATTAAAAAGCTTCATATCAAAGAGAGACTTTTTAAGAATGATTCTTAAAATAAAATACAAGAATTTATTTCCCACTTAGGGACCCGTTTTTTGCAAGTTAGAATTCCCAGTTTAAATTTCATTTCTTTTATGAAGCCTGTAAAAGAAATTTCAATAAAAACCTGGTTAAATGTTTTTAAAAAATCATATTTATGTATAAAAATAACATGTAATAATGATATTTTATTTTGTAACAGATTTTATATGATTTCAAATTTATGAAAGTATCATTATCCAGATTTATTTTTTGAACGCAAGAGTCATTTTAATGCATCATTTTAGTAAAGATTCTATGAATCTAAGATATTTGGTTCAAAAAGGAAAATTGCGTTAAATCTTTTTTTTTTATTGTAAATATTGGAGGAAATGTTGGCTTTGAAACATTTACTTACTTTAAATGGTAATCCCTTGGTTATTCTACACCAAATGGGAATTTAAGCGGAGTGAAAATATATAGAATTTTCATGAGAATATCATCGGGTATTCTTTTGAAAAATTATAACTTATGTTAGATTGTTAGCAATTTTTTAAAATATATAACTTTTCTTTAAGGCTAGCTTTCAGCAGTTAATCAAATACAAAAAAAAAATGTCATAAAGGAAAAAAGAGAAATTTAGTATAAGGCTGTCCTCTTTTATATTTGTGATCATGAAAATAAAAGAATTAAAAATATAAGAGGCCCAATTGAAAAATTTATATTTGTTTAATATTTATATCAGAATGATGATACGTATCCTGAAATCTTTATTATTAAATTATGAGAATATTCTGATCGGAAAATTATTTACCTGTTTTATTAAAGAGTTGTTTTGATTCATAAACTTTCAGTTTTACCTTACTTATATATTGAAAAAGATAAAAAGAATTGAAATTTGATATTAAATTTGTTTTTATTTATTTATATTTTTATACATTTGAAACTAATTTCGCATGTATTCTATATTTACACTGTGCAATATTTTTCAAGTGTGTTTCTCTAATTTTTCATACCTTTTCTTTATTACTCGATGAATTTTAATCGATAAATAATCAATTATAACCTTTTACAATCTATTTTAATCGATAAATAATAAAAAATTGATTGATAATCGCTTTTTTGTTTTCAAGAGATATTACGTCTTTTTCATTTTATTCAAAAACCAATACTTGATATAAGTTAAGTCTTTTTTTTAGATTAAGTAAAAAAAAATTTTAAATAAATAAACCTTCCTGGAAATTGATTATTGATCCTTAAAAAGCATTGGAAGTATGATATGAAATTAGTCACTATGATGTACTAATTAGTGATATACATTTTTAATATTATTAAACACGTAATCGAAAACGAGCACGTACTGCAAATAGAAATTGTGAAAAGAAACTTCGAGTCTGCCACTCTTATATCTGAGTACTTGACATCATTTATCTGAAGTATTATAATGAAGTGCCGTATTGGGTGAACAGGAAAGAGACAGAGTTAAATAATTAAATGCAAGCTCTTTTGTAATTTAAAATTGTGAACTTGCTTTCTAAGAACAAAATCAGCTTTTATATAATACAACCTAGAAATACATAAAGCTAAAAATGCCGCAAATCGTTGGTCTTTAAAATTAACTTCTTACAGAGCCACTCCATCAACCTGCTTCAGATCTTCACTTGTGGTGGCTATTGAAAGGTTAGTATTCAAACAAGCTTTATGAAGGATGTGGTATTCAAAACATTCTGTATTGTGTGCACTCCTCAAGCCAAGCTACCCAAATGAAAGGTTTAAATGGGTTAGGTACACATATCAATTGAAGAGCAAGTGAATGCAGGTACTGCTTATTAATGAGTCCACATCTTGTTCGCAATAGATCTTCAGAATATTATTGGTCTAATGATCCATTGTAACCTTAGTCATATCCATAAAAGAGAAATATTTGTTGGATTCAGTTCGTGCGTTAGAACAGCTATCTCTTTTAATTGCCACACTTAAATTTAATGGTAATCATCCATGGAGACGTTGCTAATATTCTTTGGTTAATAATAATACAAAGACAGTATTCTTGATTAAATTGTCCATTGCATCCGTGGTAGCTGAGTGGTCAAGGTGACAAACTCGGGTTTGTCGTTGACCTGCCATATAAAGGAGTTGCTATACTTTTTATTTTTCAATGCTTTTCATCCTGGAGCGGAAGTTTGGAGAGTATAGTGACAGGTTATGTGTTGGCCCTCGACTCTTGACTGAGATTCAAAACTACGAAAACCGTCTTCAACAGCAATCGCAACGTTAGTAAAAAAAGCAGACATAGTGCATTAAATGACTCCTTCATTTTGCAAGGGATAGTATTAGAGGTTAGTTGACAAGGAGAATTTATATGCATCTCCTGGTCAGCACGTTCTCCAATAAATCTGACTGATCCTGTTTGGGGTACACTGTGAAGACGTTTCATTCTGCTTTACCCATTTTAACTCTTCAGAACTTATTGCACAAATTTTATAATTATATAAAGTTTAAAATAATTCCATTCTGTAATGAGTTTCAAATTGAAATTATTATGATTCACAGAATTTTCTTGTGAATTTCTTTCTCTCCATAATTCAGGATTCTTGTTACTTTCTTGTTAAAACCTTTCTACATATTTTCTACTCCAAATTACCAAATTTTACCAATTTCTTTCAAAATGCCTTTAGCTCAATATTTGAAATTATTTTACCTAAACTTTACTTTTTACTTCATTCCCCTTCCCCCTTTTCTTTAAAAAAATGTTACTTAAGTTAGTAAGGAATAGATAAAATTACCTCTAAGTAAGAAGCCGAGCAAAACTGGGCTAGTTGCCCAGCGCCTAAGACATGCTCATCCAAAAAGTAAAGAGAGAAACTACGTAGTAATTCTTTAATGTTAAAGTGATTTTCTTCGGAGGAAAGGGTGAAATCGCTTGGTTAGGCTGGTGCCCGTAAATATGCAAGTTTTGATGTGAGCTTGGATTATTTTTAGTACTAAACATCCACCGAGTGGAATTACAGGTGAAGATTAAATCGGCAGTATTATCCCCATGTATTGTAGGATGTAGAGGTTGGAATTTTTATGCGTGAGCTCAAATATAATTTCAGATACTTGACTGGCTTGCAGCTGCGAGGTCCATCTCAAATAACTCCCCCTTGTCCTATTTCAGAATGATTTTAAAAATTAAATAAATTTCTAATCAAGCACATTTACTTTTGATTCATTATTAGTATTTAATATTTTCAAATATTTGATTTTGTAAGAGGAAAAAATACATAACAAGCAATCTTCAAAATCAGTAATGTTTTTTTTTCAATTTAATTTTATTGCAGGCTCAAGTTGAAAAATCTTTGATGCGTTTAGTTCTGACTCTAGATATTTAAATAAAGTCAAAATCCTTTCCTAGAAATAAATGTCACAACATTAATTAACCGCATTTGGGCCTACCATATCAAAGCAATTTTTCCAAATTCATAATTATAGCTCCATCTCTTCAAAAATATTAAAGCATATTTAATGAACACATGAGAAAAAGTCCACTCAAAGAAATGCGGAAAGTTTTCATTTAGGATCCTTAATTACCTTAAAATAACTATCAACTTTCATTTGAAATTCCTAATCCGAAAATCATTAACATTATGTCTATTCATCATGAAACAAAAGGATACTTATTTTAAGTCAGTATTTCACGAAATAAATTCACCTTATCTGTGACAAAATTTATAAGAGCTTAAAACTTAATGGAAAAATACACATACCTGTTAAATTACCACTTCAAAACAGTTTCTTGCTCCTCCACATTTTCTGGATAGCAATTCAACAACAATATGGGAATCTTAAAAGCTTAACTAGAGAGATCGTTTAAGGACGCTTTCGAAAGCTTATTTGCATACTGTATTGCAATTGCCAGACACATAAATAAAAGTAGACATTTAGTTATTAAAAGGAAGTTCAGATTCTTCATATAGATATATTTTTAAAATTTATGTATATAATCATGATCGCTAAAATTAACAATTGAGAGAAGAAAAAATATTTTATTTCGTGAATTCAAAAATAAAATAATTTTAGAAGTATAATTTTCTCTACCATTTTTTCCTTGTTTAAGATAATGTTGGGAATTGAAAGTACTTTCAATAATGCAAAAATATTTTTTTCCTTTTACTTGCGCATTACACTATATTCAGTATTCAAAAATTTAAAATTCGAACTGATTATAGATCTTTAATTTTTTAAGAGTATCTTTCTTCTTCATTCTTCATAAGCTCAACAGTATTTTGCAGGCCTTCTCAAGTTGACCTTATCAGTTACGATGGCCTTCCATCGGTTGCTTTTCGTTTGTTTGATGTCCTTTTTAACATCGTCTAACCATCGTGTAAGTGGTCGTGCTCTATGTCTGGACCCTTCAATTTTCGAAAAAGTTACTTTTTTTTTGTTGGAAAGCATCGGCATAACTATATAGATGGGCCAGTCACCTAATACGGTATGCTTTTATAGCTCTCACTATGTCAGTCCCGCCATATTTGCCGTATTTTCTGCAAATTTCATGATTGTAAAGAATTCTCCAACTCATTGTTCTCTAGAGTAGGTTCAAAGATTTTCCTTAAGTTTATTCTTTCAAAAATGAGCAACTTTTCTTCATCTGCTTTATTGAGGATCACACATTCACTTTTATACACTTTGTAGGCCTTATTATTATTTTATAAGCTCACACACAACTTGGTGTTTATAGAAATAAACTTAGACTTTAAATGATTTCTGAGGCTTCTTAAAACTTCTATTAGCCAAACAAACTATACTGTATATTTCATTTAAGTATCTTTAATGAAAAGAAATTTATGTAAATATTCAAGATAAACATATTGGAAATGAAATGATTGAACTCATTAAAAATATGGTTATTAAAAAATGTTTTAATTTTATTATAAACATTTATAATAAATTAACTATTTGATTTCAAATTTTCATCATTTTTTTATAATGAAATCATACGAGAGATATAATACTTTATTTCTATATTAAACTTTTGAAATATATTTTGAAGCAAATGTTTTTCCAACAGTAAGAGTTTTTCTTGCGTGATATATTTAAGTTTTAAAGACAATTTTATGCCGTTTGAAATTCAAACTCATTACAAGCTGATTTCGCTTATTAATTTATTCTCAGTATATTTTCAGAAAAAATAACATTTAATAAATATTTAGAAAGAATTTATGAATCAAAAATGAATTATTGCAAATAATATTTTGATAAAAACATGAGAAATGTCTAAGTCATCTAAAACTTTAAAACAAAATAAATTCATTCATGAAAAATAAACTTAAAACTTTTATATAAATTACTTCAAAAGTTAAACAGTTAAATATAAACATTTTAGAACTTAGAGAATTTTAAGGCAGTTTGTTCATTAAAAGAAACTACATTACTTTTGAGATAATTGTGAAAGTCAAATGTTTCATATTTTATTGGATTGCTGTAAATATTTAAAGATAAACTTAGCAAAAAAGTGGAAGTTTCCTTTAAGTTTTCAAGTTTTAAATAAAATATTCGTGAAACAAATGTATAGCAACACAGTTTTATTATAATTATTCAGACTGAGGTATTTTTAACTATACAATAATTTAAGATAACAAAAAATTAATTTTTCAAAGATTTCCATTGATACACATTTTTTCACTCAAGTATTATTCCTTTCATTTTATATATAACTTTATTTGCTTAAAACTCGTTTTACTATTTTGTTGACTTATAATTTTATTCAGATTTAATATTATTATTTCAGCAAAATAATTAATTTCTTTAAAAGTATTTATTACACATTTTGTTAATCTTGTGAAAATCTTTCCTCGATGCAATTTAACCATATCTTGCTGAAGTACATATAGTTGTAGCATCATTTTCTTCTACATATTTTGTGCAGAATTTTTATAATTTTAATTTTTATACAAAAGTTAGTTTTAAATAGAACTAGCTCAAGATATAAATTAACATAAATACACATTAAAATAAATAAATTAAACATTTTCCTAAAAAACAAATGAATTTAAAAATATATTGAGTATTTATAAAACATGAATTTAAACTCCAAACTTTGGTAATAAAAACATATTTACGTAAGTAAATAGAAAAACTTCAAAAATCATAAGCAAAGAATAAATATCATTAAGAAGTGCTTTAACCAAATAGAAGAGAAAATTGATATTACATTTCGACCAAAGTAAAAGCCTGATTTTTATTAAACAGCATGCAAAAGAATTACATATTAGTCAATCTTCGGAAACTTCCCAAAACTAAATGTTAGGCATGCATATGTTAGTTTTCAGATAATATTATCGTTATTTTAGGTTTTATAATAATGGGATATTTTAAATTATTAAATTAGCTACTGAGAAACGATAATTTATTTTATATTTTAAACAGAAAGATATTTTTTTATTTCTAAGTTTATATATAATCAATTTTAACCAAAAATATGTTTTTTAAATTTCTTTATACGTACTGTATACTGTACGAACTAATTGGGACAAACTTATTTTTTAAGAAAATTGTACCTTTCTCTCGGGGATTTTCTGCCTCAAACCAGTTTCAACTGCATTTTATTACAACATGCGACTGCCCTTGACTAGTTTAAATCGGCTTGATCTTGTGATCATGACATGTTGAAAGTTTTCCCCTTCAGTGGCTGTAAGAAGTGGTCGCTTATGTCAACTGTCTCCTTATAACGCGTGTTTAAAGAATGGATATCATTCCCAGAAAAAGGACTAGCATTGTTATCCTTAGTCAGCATACTTCTGTGTGGTAAGGATATTGCTGCAGTAGTAAGAATTGAAAAATAAAGTTTTTCTAGGATTATTAGGCTGCAAAATAATTTTGGAACAGTGTCTCTCCAAAACGAAAGAGTAAATGTAAATGCAAATGCAAGGCCACACCTCGAAAAGACAAATTTCTTGTACGAAATATTACAATGCATCCTTGAAAAACAAGCACAGATCTTCAGAGAGAATTATTAGCTACTGGTGTGAGCGTGGATTCATTGACAATTTAACAAAGGCTTATTGAAGCTGGGAGATCTGCAAGAAAACCAATCGAAAAAGTTATTAACACCTACAATGAAGAAAAAACGTTCGGATTGGGCCAGGAAATATCAATCCTGGACTGCATCAGATTAGAAGAAGGTTGTAATCAGCAACGAAAAGCAATTTTTTGTGCAAGGTTTTCGACTAAGATTTTTCAGGCGAAGTGGTGAGAAACCCATCAGGGAATAGTATCTTATTCAAACAGTTAAACACCAGCAGAAACAGTTGTTTGGGGATTATTTTACTTCTGGATGACCTGGCATCTTAGTACCAGTTGAAAGGATGAGGAACTCTAAACAATACATTGCTACAGTAGAAAGTAAAATTGTGCCTATGATGCAAACGTTCGCTGATGTCTTTCAGCAAGATCTTGTTCCATGCCATACTTCTAAGCCAACAATGAATTTGCTTTTCAAAAAAAGAAAATAACGGGTTTTGGATTGGCCTGGTAATTTTGATGTAAATCCAATCAAAAATTTTTGGAGCATTGTAAAGGGAAGTGTGAGTAAAATGGACTGTTCAACAAAGAAAACAATGATTGAGAACGCTATAAAAGTTTAGTTTCCTAATGACGAGGTCAAAAATTTATGTTATAATTAAGTGGAAGCCATGCCAAACCGTCTGTAGGATCTCATTCAAGCTAGAGAAGGACAAATTTTGTATTAGATTGCTATACCGTGCATGTAAATTAGAAACTAATTAAACAACATTTCCAAAAATTTTTGTGTTTGTCCCAATTAATTCGCACAGTACTGTATATATATTTCTGTTATTAACTATATATTCAATACCAATTCTGTTTCATTTTTGCATTCTCTTTTTAAGGATCCGTGTTTACTTCATTCAAACATACATTCCAAAAACTCATTTAAATTTTCAAAAAGTCATTTTTTGAATAAAAATGTAAATTAGATTTGAAATAAAGTATGAATTTGATTCTATATAAATTCATATTTTCATATAGGTTTATTTATATATCCTTTTATAATATCATACATTGCCTACAAGAGTTTTCATTTAAGTATGCGAAACTCAATTTTCTATAAATTCATTTTAAAATAGGGAGAAAATTTGCTTTAATGAATGAGAAAGAAATTTCTATAATTTTTTTTTAAATACAGAGAAATTCTGACTTAATGAATGAAATATGAAATTTCTATAAATTCTTTTTAAAATAAAGAGAAATTTCCCTTAAAGAAATGGAAAAAAAAATTGTAAAATTTTTCAGAGTAATTATATCATATAAAATTATTATAATGCTCTCATCCTATTCATACCTTTTTTTACAATTCTAAAATAAAAAAATTATATGCATATATAATCTGTGTGTTTCAGAATTTATAATACTGCAGAGTCCCGAAAACTCGGCATTTGAAAACCCGGCAGCCCGGACAACTCGACCACACTTTAGCAGGTAAAAAAAAACCACGAGTAGACTCGTTCAAGAAATGATGTGAAATAAATGCAGCCAACAAAAAATGCCAGAAAAAGATGACGTTAACGCGTTGAGGACATCCTACAAACTCCTAAAATATCTCATAGTGAGGGACTAAAGGCTGTCGAAATTGCCCTTCAATATTTTGAACTAGTTACGTCGGAATTGGACTTCTTGTTCCTTCGTCGTCTTGATGAGGAAGCAGAAAAACGTAGAGTACAGTACGGAATACTACATTATACACATTTCTGTTTTAAAAAAAGGAGTCAGTTTTTGCAAAATTGCCTGATACATTCATAAATCTTTTTCTGAGGTGCGTCTGATCAAGTATTGATTAACTTTCCTTTTTCTGTAGTATAAGCGCTCTATTTCTTCATAAAGTACGTACTTTTCCTTTGTTTAAGAGCATTTGAACAGTTTATTTTCGGGTGTATTCTTGAGTAAACAAAACATACAAGTGTGGTACAATATTTTCTGAAGAACATTCATACCATTTCTTTTTTAACTCCATTCTCGATAATCCGACATTTTCACACACTCGGACACCCTTCTGCCCCAGTTAGATCGAGTTTTGGAGACTCTACTGTACAAACACTGACAGATGACAGAATATATTACAATTATCAATTTTATATATGAATGTATAAGGACTCAAAGTAACTGGGATTTTAAAGCATGGAAGACCAAGGCTGAGATTAACAGTGGAATCGGACTTTAAGACTGTAAATAAGAAAACCTGGAGAACGAAGGTCAATGAGAGGTCACTGTGGAAGAAACTTCAAAGGAAGCACTGGCCCACGAGGGGCTGTCTTGCCGGATATGATGAGGAGGAAGAGGAGACGAGTTAAGTCACAAACGCAATAAATAGACATTAAAGGACTATCGTTAGTGATAGTTTCGTTAAAACATTGTTAACAATATATTTTCTCAAAATTTCATCCATAAAACAGTATTGACAGATAAGTGATTGGTGATAAAATACTCATTATGGCTGCATGAGTGTGAAACTACTTAGCTTCATTGAAACTGCATACAGTCAAAAATCACCAACGTTATCAAACATACATTAATTCGGATTAACTCAATTTTAAACAACTCTTGTTACTTTTTCTATAACTAACTACTTGTTAGCGATTTTACGAAAGAACAAACCATGTCTTCTTTCACATATTGTTTGTCCTGTACAAGGTTTGTTCCATAAGTTCCATAACTTCAGTAGTTTCCAGTATAAATTTGTATATAAGTGCTCAATATAACTTTAAAAAAACATCTAATAGGGAAAAATATAGATTACGTCATATACTTATATTAATGGAAAATGACACTGAAAACTCGGTAAATTTTGCACGAAGCAAATGCTATCCTCATTGCAAATAGCTGCTTAAAATATTTTTGCAATATATCAAGGTAAATTGACATTTCATGGCCAATTTTGCTAAATAAAAGTATTTTTAGTTTCCTACGGTTTTTTTCTTTTTGCGAAAAAATAAACAGGTATTAAACACAATTTTTCTCCCTTAGCAGTTGCATCAAAACACAAACAAAGGAAGATCTTCGTTTGAAAAATAAAAACAGAAATTTAAGGTCTAAAATTTAGGTGGAATGGTGACCCCTTTTCCCACACATTGAAACCAGCAATAGCTGGTATAAGAAACGCTTAATAAGTGACCATGTACTATAAGGGTTGCCCAAATGAAAAGTGGACAAATTAAATAAAGAGAACACATTTATTGGAAATCAAAAGAAATCGTTGTGGACGTTGAAACACAGGTATCCTAGTGTAGGCAGCAGATCTATGCCTTTTCTTTTGAAAGAACGGGGTTAACTTTGAGATAGTCCCCCCCCCCCACACACGGCTTCCTTCACTTCATCGTTCAAATGGAAACTAATGATCTCATAAGTGGAAACAGATCTGTAAGGCCTTTGGGTGATAAATCCGGACTGCATGGGGGGGGGGAGTTCAAACACTTTCCATCGGAAGTTTTTAAGATCATCTGGGTAACACGGGATACATGTGAGTGACTATTGTCAGGAAGATCTGATAACGTTTGTTACTCCTTAAGAAAACTTTTTCCTGCTAAAAGATCTAAGCAATGCATGCCATAGACTACCAACACTCGCCGATAAATGTCCGCATTAAGATCATCTTCCATAATTAGAAACCATAAGACCGTGCATTGTTCTAGTACGGATGTTTTCATGCATAGCATGATTTAACTTTCAATTAATTTTCTGTGCCTCAAACACGTTTCACTATTGAACACCATATACGGAGTACATCTCCTACAACCCTTTATATCCCTCTTTGAAGGTGCAGTCATTCTGACGCAGTCACCTGAGTCCACTTGTTATTTGAGCAATCCTCATATTTCAGTCCAGTCTACGGTTTAGAAAGCCCTGTGGTAACATTATACTCTCCGAAATTCCACACCAATGTGAGGATTTGAGCTTCAACGAATTTAACGCGCATCAGATTTTATACACAGCTGATTTTTGGAGAGGCACCAAGGGCGGAACCCAGAACTTGATAGTAAGAACGTTGGCTATGACTTCACAACCATAACTATTAAGTAACTGGGGCCACTTGGTTCCACTCAAAGGATTTCCATTGCGAATAAAAGTTAAATTTATGAAATAAAAATGTACAATTCATAAAAAGTTTAATTTTTTAAATTTCAAATTATTTTTTGTGGAATCCAAATTTTCTTTATGTGTAGATGACTATGTTTCTAACCGATATTTAGAAAGCATATAATGCATCTGTTAATGGCATGGTATGTTTAAAATCCTTTATCTCGTAAATTAGTTGCTTACATATTCTGATTTTTTAGACTAACTTGAAATAAAAACTCGTTCTCTAAGCATAGCTTTTATTACATTTTTGACATGGTCTTAACCCGTTCAGGACGAAGTAATTTTCATGCTAATCCTAATTCCATTTAAAAATCATATAAAATCATTACCGTAATAAAATACGGCTAAAATTTATAGTTTATAATCATTCCAAATTCTGATCACATCGTGTGATAACTGGACTAAGAATATGGAAACCTCACTCTCGCATATAATACCGTGTTTCCAAAAAGGATCATATATATGTGATCATTGCCCCAGGGGTTAACATAGAAGTAATATAGAAACTTAATTCACGTGAAATATAGTAATAGTTAAAATCCTCATAATATAGTTTCATTAATTTAAATATCTCATTTTAAAAAATATAGTGGATCAAAATAATATATATTTTTTTTTCATTTCTTACAGTTATTTATAGGTAGACGCAAATAAAAATCAAAATTCTAAATACACAATAAATAATGTCTCTTTTGAAATAAGAAAATCAAATAAAAATATAGTTTGTTCTTAGTAAAAAAATTAAAGATTGATAAGTAGAAATTGCAATAAATTGAAAATAAAGATATTGAAGAATTACTATATAAAACATGATGATTTCTAAATTAATATTTAAAAAATGTACAGCTCAAGGAATTCAATGTAATATATTTATTATTGAAAAACTTTCAAGGGAAAATAATTTTTAGAATCTTTTTTTTTACGAAAGAAAAATTAGTTATTGAATAAGAAAACAAAATTAAAAACTATTCATCATATTTTCAAAAAAAACTAACTATTTTTTTTAAAAAAATTTTGGAATATTTCTATGTTAGTTATGTTTAATAAATTATTATATACAGCGTATAGCTTACATTTCATTTCGTAAGAAAAATTTTAGACAGAATAAAAATATTATTTAGAATTCTTGTAGAAGATTTTAAAATTCAAAAGAGAGATATTACATTCACCTATGCATGTTTTGTTTAAATCCCAATTATACTTCATGGCTTCATAAAATTAATTTAAAATGCACTTAGATATTTCTAAAATTACTTAATTATTATCTTCCGTCTTTCCTTTTCAATACCAATACTTAATCTACTTTCCATTGTTTTTACCCCTTACAACATAATACAATTTAAGCTGATTTCCTTTTCGACTATTTTCCTTTTAGACTTAATTCTGTTTCACTTTAAAAAGAGCCTTTCTAATTAAAGGTGTAATTAATTTCCTTCGTGTAATTAATTTCGTACTCAGATTAAGATGTTTACAAAAGAATTGTTCCCTCTCTCTTTTAAAAGAGCTTAATTACTTTAAGTGGCCAAACAGTCTTGTTACAAAGATGCTGCTATGTGCTAAATTCCAAACTGCGAGTTGTAGTTAAGATATAAAATTTTCAAATTCTTTAATAGAGAAATAATAGGAAGTTGCGACTTTATTAGTTAAATATGCTATTATTATTTAATTGCAAATAAAAATTTGTTAAAAATCTCATTGAAGAATACACAGCCCCCTTTTTCAAAAAATTATTTTGGAGAGTAACAGAGTAAAAATAATTTATGTTTTATATTTAGATTATATTATTAAGTTGATTCTGAAAGTAAAAAGTCAATTTGACTAGACATTGTTCTACAATTTTAAAACATTAAGAATTTTTGAAGTTTTTCAAACTTTTATGAAATGTTCACTTTTTGAAAATTTTTAGTCATTAAGTTATTTATGTTTCTTAGATTATTGCAAACAAAAGTTAGTATGGATTTTAAAATCTATTCTCTTTTTGATTTTTAATAATTATTCATCTAGAAAAACTGGAAAAAACACACACAAAAATTTTAAAATAGTAACTTAAGCATTTTTTGAAAAAATAACTAGAAATTCAGCACTAAATCCATACTAATTTTTATAGAACATGCGTTTGGAGTATATACAAAAAATTTCAAGGTTCTATGATGAACAGAAAAAAGGCCTTAGGGATTAGGTAACACTTATACCTTCAAAACTGAAAGTCTGAGAAAACGCATTTAAAGTTTGTAAAGTCATAAAACAATATCACAACTATGACTGTTTATGAAAAATTAATCTCAAATTATGAGTTTAAAATATCAAGTTTAAGACCAGCTGATAACATATATATCTATGTATAATTAATACGTTGGTGTCTAAAATTAAAGCACAAACATAAACTATACTTAACTTAAAAATATTCCCTATTTCTATATCTATACAATAATAAAATTGAAGTGTCTGTTTGTAATTTAAATTAGCAGCTTTTTACTTAATGCACTAAAAGTATATACGGTACTCATAACAAAAAACCAATTTTTAAAATTTTTTTGTCTGTCTGTCTGTCTGTCTGTCTGTCTGTCTGTTGTTCCGGCTAATCTCGGAACGGCTGGTGCGATTTTAAAAATTCTTTCACTAATGGAAAGCTACATTAACGGGGAGTAACATAGGCTATATTTTATTCCCGTATTCTTACGGGAACGGAAACTATACGGGTGAACGTGAACTGAATGCCAAGATGAAGCCAAAATTGAACGCCAAGCTGAGCTAATGAAGTCGTTGTTTTGGTTTACTGGCGACCGATGCTCTTCATGAGACATAACAGTGTTACGCGCACATCATAAATCGCTGACACGTGCCATAATTTTTTTTATGATAGTTATCTCACTGTTCAGTTAAGTAGAGCATCGGCTGTTTCGGATGCACTTTTAAAAATAATAATTCAAGGCTTCATAAGCAAAAAGCAATGCAAGAAACAAAAATTGATAAGTTTTAATCCTTTCTCTTTTTTTTTATTTACATTTTTAGTCACATTTAAACAATAGTTATTATTTGCTTAATATTTATATTGTAATCGAAGAATAATAATTTTCAAGGTATCTTTTCATTTTTCTACCTCTCTGTTTTTTCTTAATTCAAATTGTTCTTTAATTTTTAATTGTGAGTTTTTTTCATTCGTTATATTTAAGCTGTTTTAAACTTTAACAGCTGAACTTAAGTATAAATAATTAGAAATCAATGTTAAACATTGTTAGGTTTTTTATTCATGAAAATATTTCAGATTTTGATAATTACTCTTAGGTTATTTTATTTAGTTAACTGCGTAGGTAGTTGTTTTAAATAATTCAAATTGTTCTTAATTTCTTAATTGTGAGTTTTTTTAATTCGTTATATTTAAGCTGTTTTAAACTTTAACAGCTGAACTTTAAGTATAATAATTAGAAATCGATGTTAAACATTGTTAGGTTTTTATTCATGAAAATATTTCAGATTTTGATAAAAACATAGCATTTATGATGATGTTCACAATCTCAATATAAAAGAAGATTCGTGGTTGTGTGAAAGATCCATTTTAGCACCTATAAACGACCAGGTTACTGCGCTTAATCAGCGCATGTTAAATAAGCTTCCTGGTGAATCACAAACATACCTTTCCATCAATACAGTTTGCAATCCGGATGAAACGGTTAGTTATCCAACAGAATTTTTAAACAGTATAATTGTGCCTGGTCTACCTCCTCACAAGCTAGAACTTAAGATTGGCGTTCCCATCATACTACTCCGTAATTTAAACCCACCAAAACTTTGCAATGGTACTAGGTTGCGAGTAGTGTCATTGCAAAGAAACGTTATAGAAGGTCGTATAATATCCGGATGCGGAAAAGGTAACATAGTACTTATACCACGAATTCCCATAATACCATCGAATTTCCCGTTTGAATTCAAAAGACTACAATTCCCTGTAAGTGTCAGCTTTGCTATGACAATTAACAAGTCACAAGGGCAAACGTTAAGCAAAGTTGACATAGATTTAACTAAGAGTTGCTTTTCACATGGCCAACTATACGTGGCATGTTCACGTGCGAGGAATGCCACTGGCGTTTTTGTTTTAGCTCAAGAAAATCGTACACCAAATATTGTATATAAAGAGATTTTTCAATAAATTTAATACTGTATATAGAGAGGATGTTCAATAAATTTATACGAAAAAAACCACACAAAAATTAACAAAAAACAAAGAAAATAAAAAAAATAAAACAATAAACACCAAAAAGCAGAAAGAACACAAAAATATAAAAACAAAACATTGATTCACAAAGTAAAAAAATGACATTAAACTCTCTCTCTCTCTATATATATATAGCGTGTATGTATTTCTTAACGTGGAATACAGAATTATTAAGTTTTCGTAAGATCTGTGAATTGAACAAAACACTTTTTTGTAAATTTCTACGTGAACGAAGTCGCGGGTAACAGCTAGTATTATATATAAA
>BMAO01031412.1:0-20166 GCA_019973975.1 Trichonephila clavata | reverse complement strand
TTTTACACTTTTATTGTTGTAATTGATAGATTTTTTTAGTGAATATGAGAAATTTGAAATTTCAAAAGAAAATAAGCACGAGAGTAAGCTTTCCAAACTGGAGCAATATATGCAAAGTTAGAACCATATAGCCATCTATAAACTTCTGAAATGTCAATCGTTATTTAGTACTTTTTTTTTAGAAATCTCTAAGATAATTTACAAAATAAACTTTTCAATACATTAAAAATATTAAATTGGAAAGAGTAATTAAATTTTAAACTAATAAGTCTTCCAAAATTATCTGAAATAATGCCAATCTATTACTTCCAACTCAAATCTGAATAAAAATGTAGGGGCGCGGTAGCCTAGTGGTCAAGGTATCGGATCGTGGTTGGTGTGTCATGAGTTCGAGCCCAGCACTACTAAAGACCCGCCGTGTAGGGAAGCGATGCACGTTAAATCTGTCGAGAGCTCAAATGTCCTTCCGTTGGTTTGGTGTGGTTGTTAGGAGAGGGGTGCCAGCTCAGGTGTCGTCCTCATCACTCGACCATGGTCCTAAATTACGAGGTCCGTCGCCAAAAACCCTCGTGTAGCTGAACAGTGCAACGTTTTTTACACTCATTAAAAATGCGGTAGCCCAATGATTATAGATACGAACTCCTAGCCGGCGTCTCCGCAGGTTCAAGTCCTGTTGCCACTGAAGTTTCGCCGTGTAGAGAGGCTGATGTATGGTAAATATGTCGTGGCTTTAAGTCCTCCCGTTGGCGTAGTGTGGGGACGGAGAGGTAGTTTGAAAAAGGGGTATCATAGCTCAGGTGTCTACTTGGTCGCTTGACCTTAGCCTAAAATTACAAGGTCCTAAAATTGAAGTAAAATAAAATTTATTAAGAATGCACTTTTTAGAATTAGAGAAACTGTGGCACACTAAGGTATCCGACTACTTGCGACAACTTATTTTTAAGAAATGGGGATATGGGGATTTTTTTTGTGGTTTTTAAATTTGTTTAGTACATTTTAAGAAAAATATGTTAAAATTTAGAAGTGAAAAAGAAATTATATTATTACTAAAATGGAAACAAGATATCAATCATTGGCATGGCCAAGTAATTTTAGCGCGTTTTTCACATGTTGTATTTTACAATAATGCAACTAATGAACTTTTTACTAACAGAAAGTAGTGTGTGTGTACTATACTTAAAAAAAAAAAAATTTAATTTTTTTTTTTTAATTCTTAAATTTAAATATGATTCGGCTTATCTAGGGCCCAAATGCGACCAAATGCCGAAAACCCGAGGTCAATCGGTTAATTATTGGCTGAGAAAAAGGTGCGACAAAATATGGAACGAAGACGAAATTTGCGTCCTAATAGCGCTTTTTTTTACACTACGTAAAAACGCGCTAAAAATGGGTAAAAATTGACAAAAAATAACATAAACGCGGCCCGTTCTGTACCAAAGGTTTATGAACATAGATTCAATTTTTCCATTCTGATGTGTTGCTATGTTATTCATTTTTGAAAAGACCTTCAGGATAAGAGATATTTTCATTTTTACAAAAACTAGAGCACTTTATCTTAGTTATTATATTGCTTAAAATAAGTGATTATATTAACATAAGGGACTGTAAATTGCGTAATAAAACAGTGATTAATAAATTGGAAGGTTAAAACACTTCTACTAGTATACAGAACATACACAAAAAAATTTCAGTTAGTTATTTTCAAAACTTTTTGAGCAATCGCCGGCCCTGTTTGAGCATTTAAAAAAACACATTTCGAGTAAAACGCGTTTTAAAGTATGACACATGGCTTAAAGTAATGGCATCTGCTTTTACTAAAACACTGGTAGTTTTTGTTCTAGTGAACGGAAAATAATAAACTTGGTATTTTTATAAAGCTAATAAGATGGTCTATAAAATAAAATCATAAAACAATTTGTTGATTTTTGGCAAAATTCACAATTTTAGGGTAGTTGGGTGAGATTGGATCTCATAGTACCCCCTTAATGTGGTGCAGAAGTAAAGAGATGCTTCGTCCCTCGTCATTGCGGTTCAAAAAAATTATGAGCTCTATTGTCAACTGTCTTATTTAACTTCAGGTGAGATATTAATTATAATCTATGCTTTCTGCATTTTATTGGGGATATTATTTTAAGAATGTGTGATTGTGTAATTACTTTTATGGAATAAAAAAAAACAAAGAACCCCTCATTGATAATTTACTACTTCCGCTTATACGTTTATAATTTTTTAGAGAATTGTTTTTCAAAAATTAAAAATTTTTGAACAAAAGTATTACATGCTATTAGCGTAACTTAAAAATATAAAAGTAAATTTTAGAAGAATGGAGAGAAATATATATACACGCGTGCGCGAAAAATAGAGAAAAGTTCTTCCTAAAAACGAAAATTTTCTGTTAGGCTGCCTTTAAGAGACATATAGAAGAATGAATGTTTTATCAATTAAGTTTTTAATATCCCACCAAAATATTAATCAGTTTATAAAGAGGTACAATTTTTAAAACGAAGTGAAGTGATAAAATTCAACATATTAGCTATTTATATCTATAATAAAGTAATTAAAACGTAAAAAAAAATGAAGCAAATAACCTGAAAACAATCTTAAAATCTAAAAGTGCCACAGAGCAAAAGATCACATTTTATTTTTCATAATTTCTTGTTGAAATTAACAACTTCAAACTATAAAGCTATGAAAACATAAAAAAAAAAATCATGTAAAAATACATTTCACATATGGTAAATTTGTGGAGATATGTTCTACAACTTTAAAAAATCGTGTAAAATGAAAAATCTTTAAGCACATTTTCCCAAAAAACCGTGCAAAAAAGTAATAGTGATACATATTTATAAAACAAAAACAATTCATCTTTATTACAAACAAATAAAAAAAAATCTGGTATACAATGAAAATTCAGTTTATAAGTACATACATCATATAAACAAGTAATATACAAAAAAATATTAAGTCACTTCCTACTTAGATCAACAAAGAAAAAATATTATTTTAGTTACTTTTATTAAATAGTTACAATTATATAATATAAATATGTATATACATATGACATAATCACAACATTAAGTGGCAATTAATTCTTATTAATTATCATTAAAGTATCGTATTGTCATGCAAAACAATCGTGTATATAAAATTTCAGTTCAACTGAATGCTTTGAAACGTGAGGGGAAAAAATCTTTTTAAGTTTTGACCCAAGTCGCTAAAAATGAAGCCAACGTGGCTGTATCTGTAATTCTTTGAATAATTAATTTCAGTCAATAATTTTAATTAATTATCATTAAATTATTGTATTGTTACCCAAAACAATAGTGTATAGAAACTTTCAGCTCAAATGAGCGCTTTAAAATGGGAGGAAAAAAAACCTTTTCAAGTTTTGACACATGTCGTCAAAATAGTCGCTAAGTCACCAACAATGATGCCAACTGGGCTGTATTTGTTGTTCTTTGAATAATTAGTTTTAATTAATTAATTTTTATTAATTATACAAAAATTTATGTATTGTCGTCCAAAATAATCGTGCATATAAAGTTTCAGCTCAATTGAGTGCTTTAAAATGCATTATATTAACGATTGAAAATAGAACAAGATAAATATATATAAATAAATATAGAGAGTGTGTGTGTGAACTATATAATAGTAGGAGTTGAAAAAAACAAATTGAAATTAGGAATTTGACAACAAGGGTAAACGTTAACATGAATTGGGTCAAAAATGCTATCATCAATAGATGTGTCAGATACGTTTAGCACAACTACCAGCTTTGATTCAAATGAAGGATTTCGTTAATTATTAACGACCTTTGTTGGGTTTTTTATTTACAATGCCTGTTTTTACCTGCTTTTTTTTTATTTATTTATTTTTTTTATTTCTCAAGTTTCTTAAAAAATTCTTGTTATATCCCATTACACAAAATTTTAATTTAACGTTGAAATTTTATTGCATACTCTATGTCAGGATTATGTACAAGAAAATTTCGTTCCATACTCGTAGAAAATTTCAAGCCTTCTTGTATCAAATCAATTTGTTAATAGCTGAAATTCACCTTCGGCTTCGTCATTTGACTGACTTCTTTATTATCATGAACTGTAATAAATTTCATCAAATCATCCTTATGCAGAAGGTACAAATTCCCAAATTTCTTCGGGACTCGTGCTAGAACAAAAAATTTGTGTAAAATAAAAAGAATCACTCAATTCGTGTACCGTGTTATTTCAAAATCGTGTGAAAAAGAGTTGAGTGTACTTTCCATACTTTTTGGAACTTGGCTCTGTAATAAATATATTTAAAAATATCTTTGACAAATAAAAATTAAAAGTAAAAATATTCTCCCCTTAGTTATAAAAATAGATCAATAAAAAGTTTTAAATTGAATTAAAAGCTTAGAACTTGTGCTGACGCGCTGTAATGTTTTTAAAAATTTCATTACAGTTTTGGTTTTAGTTGTAGCGTGTTTATTCAGATAAATATGCTTTTTTAAAACAAAGAAATTTCTTTTATACAAAAAACTCCTTTAGTCTTGTTATTTTTTATTTATTCTTTCGTCACTAAAACGTTTTATATAAATAAGCTTCTCTAAAATTGTTTGTAATTTATTGAAATTAATCAAAATTAATTTCTTTTTTATTATAATAAAAATAAAAGGTTAACTTTTCGATGAAAAACATCAAAGATGCTAGAAAGTACATAAATTTTTATCTTGTTAATAAAATATAATGAACTGAAAAATAATTTTTAAATATTTATTTCCAGAGGTATAAGAAAAACAAGGCATATTAAAGCTGTGTTTTATTTCATTTCTTTTGTTTCCATGATTTATTAACTTTCATCGTACAAATGCTATAATGAAGATACTTTTTTAAAATTTTATAAGGAAAAGTTAACAATTTTTTCGTAAGCTATTCCAAAAGTGATACATAAAACCATTAAATTTAGGATCAGTTTTCTTTCGTAGGATAAAATAGATGTTACTTCGATGTAACACATTCTTGAACGTTCTCGAAATAATAAAAGGGATTTGAAGATTCAATAATTTTTCACTATTCTATTTAAATTTCAATGTCTTAATTTGTGCTGAAAAAATAAGAACGTCCGTTTTCAAACAGCTGGCATTTTCGCGCAAGGAAGGTCTTATCCTGTTATATTCTCATTCGGGAGGGACCCCAATTGTAACCGCTCCAAACAGGCGTAACGCGACAGCTGTGTTGGGCCATCTGCTGCTCGACCCTGCATACGCGTTTCTCTGCTGTCTAAATCTTTTTCCTCCTTTATTTTATTTTATTTTTACTTTTTCTGGATCGTTTTAAAATATGCCCATTATTTATTGGAATGTATTAGAAATCACTATATGATTACTTTGTATTTTAAATATCTTAACACACACAAAGAGCATATTCCAGGGATAACCAACCAAGGAAAAAGAAATTTTTTCTGTAAAGTTAAGCCTACTTTTAAGCATTTTAAATAGTTCTTTTACAGTTTTTTTTTTTTTTGGTTTAACTTAAGAAAAATTGTCATACATTTAACTCCTTTTAAAATTTATATTGATAGATGTACCATATTATATAAATTATATTTTAAAAAGTTAAAAAAAATAATCGAAAAAGAATTAAGATATGAAGGGAAAAAAATAAGTCTACATCAGGTACAATTTTTGTAGCACAATCTCTTTAGAAGACATCTTAATTTAGCTAATTTTTTTGGCATGCTTAGAAGAGAAAATAAATCAATGCTAATTTGATACTGACAATGAGTGAATTGAACTTATTTCTTTCCCTTAATCATTAACTCCATTCCATTGCAAAATTTTTGTATTGAATTAAATTTAAGCACACAATATTTCAAGTTTGACAACAATATGAATTTTCTTGTCGAATGGATATTTTGCAGATTCTTATTCCAATTCATGAATTGCAATTATAACTAAATTTAGGGAAATGACTTTCTAATTAAATGAAACATACTTATAATTTTATTTGATTCATTTAGAAGTAATTTAATTATAACAAAATATTTTGCTTTTTCTTGAAATTCTCATTTATTGAATATTTTTGTGGAATAAGAGTTTTCTTTATTCTAGATGACATATGCAATTTTTCTCTAAATGTAAAAAATAGTTTAGTTTTTTTTCTTCTTCAAATTCCGCATTCTATTTAAATTCATTAGGTGTAATTATTTATATTTCTTTGCAAATGATTTATATTTTAATTTAAAGTTTATTCTTAACTGTAGTGTTGAGCTAAGTTTTATACATTTTTTTGCCTTAAAACAAGAAGAGGAATTTTGTTATAAAGATAATTGTAGAATAATTTAAAAATAAAATTCAACTCCAATGAAATTTCTAATCCAGAATTAATGTAAATTTTTTTAAAAAAAACATTCTTTTAAAATTATAGGAGTATAAATTGCAATACCGGTATACCGAATACCAGTATTTTGAGCCATTTGTAGAATTTTGTAATACAGTTATTTACAAATTTAATTACAAATTTATTTTTTTTCGGTATTCACTAGAAATTTTTAAAATTGTCTCCACTATATGTTCAGGGATCACCTACATTGCAAAATAGTATACGTTTTTGTTTATATGTCTCCCTAATGGTTGAAAATAGACTGTGAATATAAAGTTGCATCGTACAAATAAGAGAAGTGATAAAATATGCGAATCATCCGAGCAGCTGGGCCAAAATTATCCTATTACAGCTCAGAGTGATGATGCACACGTGCAGGATTTGTAGTCTGATATTCGTATCTGGGAAAGCAAGGCTGTAGTTGTGAAGAAAGTGCGTAATATTTTTTTTTTAATTGGTGAATTTTCTATTCACATTATATTTGCATATCATATTTTAGGGTGCAAAATATTTTTCAGATTCATTATATATACACTATTCATAATAATGAAAAAGAATAACTTTAAAGAACATTAAAAAAAATCGAAGATGACACTAATGTCGAGAGTGAAAAGAAATTGTCTCTTGAGCAAAAATCAAAATTAGCGATATCTAAACAAATTCAACAAACCAAAATACAATACAGAAATCAGTTACATTCAAAACCATCCAACGAGAAATCGATTTATTTGAAGATGAGGGATTTCTAAGTAAATACTTGGAAAAAGTATATGGCGCATTGCTAACAGTACCACCAACTAGCGTACATGGATGTCGAAACAGCGTTTTCGACAGCTGGTAATTTTTGCGCAAAATTACGTTCCAGGCTTAATGACAGTACAACTGTTGCGCAGGGACGTCTTAAGGCATGGGCCTGGGCCTCGTCTTGATCTCGATTCAGCCTTAAGAAGAACATAATTCGAATAACTTCAAAGGTCAAATGTTATTTTTGGTTGTATTCTCCGAACAACTTTTAATTTCAGACAATATGTCAACTGGCTGCATGATATGACCGTCCTCATTGTACAGGAATAGGCTACCGCCATACATCATTATTACTCATTAAGTCAAAAGCAGACAGTCGGTTGAGCCAATTTGTGCGATTGTAAATAAGGCACATTTATTTGTTTCAGGTTATTTCGAGTGTTTTCTTGGTGGGGCCTACATTTGTGTAGAGGGCCCAGGGCCAATTTATGATTAAGGGTCCAGGGCCTCGAGAAGTCGTAAGACATCCCTGCTGATGCATTATGTTTTTTAAGAACACATTTCAAAAATCTGTAATAGTACCACAAACTGAATAGTGATATTTACACTGTTTTGTGATTTAAATAAATAAGATTTTCCTTTACTTTTTTGTGATTCTTTATGTACTGTTATAGTTTATAAGTTACAAATTATTTTTTGTGATATTTACACTCTCCGATAAAACTGGCAAATAAAACAAAGAAACGCCTGAGTTTTCTTTCTTTTTCTAAAATTCCTACATCGGTATTAAAACCGATATCCCGGTATAAAAAAAATACCGAATACCGGTATTGAACTTTTGGTCCGATATTGCAATCCCTGTATAGGATATTAAAAATTTAAGCTTAATTAAAACCTTTAAGGTCTTCGGTTGTGTTCAGAAAAAGGATTTTAACAGGTCTTTTTTTGGGAAACACAAAATGTAGTCTCCTTTTCCAAACATTATTTAAATGAATGTTCATTTCATAAATTGCCAAACGAAAATTTAAAATACAAATTTTAAAAAATGCATTTTATAAAAAAATATCATTAATCAAGAAGAACGTTTATTTCTATTTGTATAATTTGAACAAATTAATTTAATATTGTATGCTAATTCAAGTATTTTTAGTGGACATAAACATAACTTTAAAAAACTGATCTCAAAGAAATCAAAACAATTCTTTCGAAATTTTTACTTATAAAATAAATTTTTATAAATATAAAAAGAATGAGTTTAAAAAATGATAATAAAGAAATCGTTAAGTTTTTTTTATAGCTTGTGATGGTAGATATAAACAGTTGTTCGAACAACACTCTTACGACTTAAAAAGAAAGAAAAAATTTTTTAAGCTTGTCTTTCTTGGCATTATAGAATGGTACGATCAATTTCAACATTTCAATGAAAGAAAAAAAACAATATTTTATTTTCCTGTGGCACAAACTTAGGAGAATTCGTGAGAACCGACCAAATGTTCTTGTAGTCCGTGGCTCATTGCTTGATATTTTCTTGTTTAAACGAGTAAAAAAAGTTTTTGGATAAGTGAAAGAATTTGAAAAGGAGACGGGAAATTTTACACAGTTTAATAAACTTTAAAATATTATAAACGCAAAGAGCAAATAATGAAATTAAAATGGTAAAAGACACGCAGTTTTTTTATGAGAATTTTAATACAAAACAAATGGGAAAAAATTCTGTCAAAAAGGTTATTATGTATAACATAAAACATGTATATTCAAATCCATTTTGTTCTATTTATGTAATATCTGCATAATTTTTTGAGTCACAAAATAAATACGATTATATTTATCAATCAAACATGATTTTTGACATTGATATGTCAAAGAACAACGTTTATGAATTGAATATTTTATTAAAGACATTATTTGATGCTAAATCTTATCTTTCTATAGGGTACAGAATTATGCCGAACATTCCAGAGCATTCAGAAGAATATGATTTAGAGGCAAGTGCTGCTGAAGAGGATAAATTTACGGAATTATTCTTAACTGGATTTCAAGCCTGCGCAAAGGAAGCTTTACGCTTTTTGTTAGAGGACGAAGGATTGTCCCCGGAACATCCCCTTCCCTCCGGTCTCAATGAACACCTGGTCAGACAACAATGTCATCTAGCGGAAGCTCTTCAAAATGACTCCGGTGTGGATTTGGAAGAAAGTTTTCTCACTTTAACGACAGATGGCAGCACAACTGCTGAAAGCCTGAGCAATCACATCATGAACTCTTCGGAACTGGCAGCTGGTTTTGCTGAAACCATTCTTCAGCAGGTTATGCATGATTCTTTTCTAAAAGAAATAACACAAAGGACGTTAATGTGTGAAAATGAAGCGAGTGAAAATTATTGTAGAACAGAAATTTTGAACTCAAATAAGAATATTAGCAAATGTAAAGATAATATGAATTCTGAGAAGGCCACAAGATGAAAAGAAGCCAGGGAAAAAAATTAAAGTTTATAGCATAATTGAAATTTTGTAAACAGTGTCTTTAATTACAAATGAAAGTCATAAATTACAAGAAAGAATAACCAAAAAAAGCAATATAATTCCAGAATCTTATTTTAAAAAAAATGCATTGTTGTACAGAGAAAGATTCATTAGTTTGAAATGAGATTTAAATTTCTTAAAGGAAATTAGAGATTTTTTTTTATTCAGCAAATTATAACTATTACATTAACAGTATCAGTTAAATTGCTTTTTAAAATTTTATGTATTAAGAAAAAAAAACTTAAAGTGGCAATGTACGGCTTTTTAATTGATTTCTTAGACTATTTGTAGTTGTATGAATTTTAACTACTTTCAAATGATACTGATTTATCTTGCTTTATGTTATAGTAAATAACATTCAAGAGAAATTTGAAGTTTTGAAAAAAAAATGTTTTAAATTGTATTGCATTGTATTTAAAGCTGTATTTTTGCTATACAATTAACAATGAATCTGACTTTTAATACAATTATGAAAAATCTTAAGAAATAAACTCCATTTTTTAGAATTGTTTCATGTTTTTTTCAAAATTAAGAAACTTTATCTATTTTTGATGTCTTATGTACATGTATAGTGTATTAAAAGCAGATACTTGTCAAAATAACGTCTTGTAGAGTTTTATTTACATTAGCTTTAGCTTTCAATTTGAACATTCAATGTAAAGTTAAAGAAGAAAAAAAAGAATAATTAAGCCTTTTTTTTAACAATTTTTTGTGTATATTAGAATATTTTATATTAAAAAAATTTTAAGATGTTAAATTATACCTTTAATTGCCAGAACTTATCTTGAATATCCAACAAAGCGGAATTTATTATGAAGTCATAAATTGCTCATAATGAAGAAAATTAAACAACATTTATAGGAAATTAAGTCAAATATTGAGAATTTTCATTAAAAATAAAGACGAATTTTTAAGTTTATTCATTTGATGATAAATTTAATCGAACTTTTAAAGAAAAATTTTATGTAGAAACAGTTAAATAAAAAATATCAACTTTATTTTGAAGAAAGTTAAGCAAAATGGAATTTATTTTTAAAATCTCTTTATGAAGATTACGAATGATGTGGAGGTTTTTTGACACCTTTTCTCCAAACTTTTGGTAGTCGTGCAAAAATTTTTATTTCTGATATTGTTATTTTTCATCTTTTAGGCTTAAACTTGAAATATATGTATTGCCTTTGCTCAAAAAATGCAATCGGCTAAATTTTAGACGGTCACATGTGATTAAGACAATCACGTATTCTCCGATGAATTCAAAATTGACATTAAACTTGCTGTTCAATTTGTAAAATTTAGATAATATTTCAAATATTAGAATTGGATAAAAAAAGTAAAAAAATTAAGATTCTTCATACATTTTTTTAAAAATTAAAAAAAAATTGTTATAAGTGTATATTAAAATCAAATGCATTTTTTTCCCCTGCAAGAAGCAAAAATTGGCCACAGCAAAGCGCTTGAACTGATTGGCAGAAAAAAACCTGATTGCATTTAATGATGAAATGTTTAACAAAGGGACGTGACACAAAATATTTAGAACTAATTGCTAACACTAAAAGTTGTACATTAAATAAATCTAATTCCTTTTTTAAGTACAATAGTTTTTTCTAAAAATAATAAAAACAATTATTATCAAATTAGTCTAACTTTGCTATACAAAATATTCCCTTAAATATTACGAATAATTCTTTCTGAATTTTAAGCAGTTTGAATTGTTATAGAATTTGTTTACAATAAAAATGTATGACATTACATTGATTCCTTATTATATGTATCTGATGTTATAGCCATTTAACTAATTGTAATTTTAAAAGACTTTTAATGTTACGTGTGTATATAATATATGTATATTCTGTTTCACCTCAAGTTGGCAGCATTAGGAAGGGTACGATGACCAAATCACAGCCGCTACCGGGTTACTGTAGGAGCAGAGAGTGACTAAACGAATAAATATCACCATATTTGGCGAGTGGGGGGGGGGGGGGAATGCTTGTGAAAAAAATTTTCATTAAAATTGTAAGAGCTGGGGTTTTTTTTTTTTTGGAAAATAGTATATGTCACTTTTTTAATGGAGATATGGCTCATTTTTATTTAATTTTTATTATACATCCGTTTATAAAATACAAATTTCTATATTGTTTTTTTAGAATTTATCGCCTTTTCTCGGTTATTACTATTTAAATCCGTTTGTAATAATTATTCACATTTCATGTATAAATGCCGTTTATGTATGTTAACTTAAGAAAAACAGAAGCACAAATTTCAACATCATCATTTACTTCTTTCAGAACTTTGTTTAATGTAGGAATCTCATTTTTTCGAAAAAAGCCATGAATTTTTCGCCGAATGCACGCAATGTGAAGTCGTCATATTTCACCAGCCTATTACGCTTGCCTACGGCACCGGGTCGTTTTTTACCAGGAGAACTTACAGCACCTAATGTCTTCTTTTCTTTCTTCATACGGAAAACAGATCTTTTCGAAACGCCAATCAGTTCAGAAACCTTTTTCACGATTTCTCTGATGGATTTTTGCGGGTTTTCTTCTCGAAGTCGAGAATTAAACATTCAATATGTTTTTCCGAGCTCCGCTTCGGATAGATTTTCCTCGCTTCGATGGTGTATACAGCGAGGTTGGTGACATTTCTATCTCAGACATGTTTAAAATGTCAAAAAAAAAAAAAAAAAAAAAAAACAAGAACAAAGATAGTAGCAGAAGATATCAAAATAGTACGTATGAACGATAGCAAAGCGAATGGCGTTGATTTGGCGGGAATGCTTAGATAACTCCGCCAAGGATGTAATCTTGAAAACAGGTTTTTAGCCAAGTGAAGTTTCATCAATTGTTGTTTTTCAACTGTATTCGTTCACAGGTATTAAAGAATAAATGCTTTTAAGGTGTGATTAACTAAAATATATCCTTAAAATCACTATTTCGATAATACGCGATACTTTTTAACAATTTTCTATGCATTTGCTTTCATTTAAATTCCAAAACAAGTTGGAACTATTTTTCAAGCGGATTGTTACATTTCCTACCCTTTCTAATGCTGCCAACTTAAGGTGAAAACAGAGTATAATAATACTTTTAAAATGCTATCAATATGAGAAATTTTTTATATATATTGAGAGTATAGTATCTACTAAGTGCATGTTTTAATATAACTGTCAAATACTGCTATTCATTTAAATTAATGAAGCTTAGTAGATTACTTTGGGAATGTTAAATTAAATTATATGTATTATAGGTATATATAAATATAATGGCTATATTAATTGCATTATTAAATAAAATTTTAACATTTTAAAATATTCACATTTGAATATACGTTATTATATTCATATATGTCTCTTTTTAGGAAGAATTAAAATTTTAAAGTAGGAATTACAGTCTTTAAATATCAATTTATGTACATTCATACACATATATACTTATCACCATCAATCATTGATTGTTGTTGCACTCGTAGTGACACAGACACTTGAACCCATTCATTGCCAAATACGAGATACCTCATAGAAAGCGTATGTACTAAAACTGTGTCGACTACGAGATATATCGTAATTTGGGCTGAAATTTTACATTTTGATTATATATATCCTTTTGAGTTAGGAATCATTAGAAAGGATGAGTGAAAAATTTATAAAGCGCAAAAAAAACCCATTAATTTTCATTTTTTTATTAATAAAATTATAACTTAGACTATTAGACCATAATATAATAATTATATATATATATATATATATAAATGTATTCCAAAGATTAAAAATTATTTTTATTGTTGTTGTATGCTGTGCGTGATGAGCTTAAAAGCAAGGATCAACGCAAAGTGCTGGATTGTTGAGACATACTGGACAAAAATACCTATCGTCTCCTTACGTTTTTTTTTTTTTTTTTTTTTTTGCTTTGCACATATTTGACATGGCTCTGTAGGCCGTCTTTTTTTTTCTGTGAGAGGAAGTTGTTCTAAGGTATGAAAATCGTTGTGTTTTTATTATTGTTGCTACTTTCTCTTCGATTGCTGCCGTCGCCATCAAATAAATGCATAATAACTGATTCCCTAAATTGACGCATCCTTATCTTTTTATTCCTTCAATTTCTGTTGTTATAGAACTTGTATGCATTCTGCAGGAAGATTTCGAAGTAGGGTAGAACGATCTTGTATCAACAAATGGTTTTCTTGTGGTATGCTAATTAGTACGTATCAGTTCATTTTTTTAATTTTACAACTCTGTAACTACCACCGCTTTATAGGTTTTTCCCAGACAAGATCATTACACGTCTGTATGAAAATCTGACATTACATTACACATCCGACAGTCGCCAGGTGGACGCAGTAGCCAAGTGATAAAGGCATTGTATCATGGCTGGCATGTCATGAGTTGGAGCATAGTACCACTGAAGATCCGGCGTGTAGGGGAGCGATGCACGTTAAATCTGAGAGTCCAAACGTCCTCTCGTTGGTCTTTTGTGGTAGTTAGGAGAGGGGTGCCAGCTCAGGTCTCGTCCTTGTTCCTTGACCATGGTTGAAAACTACGAGGTCAGTCGCCAAAAAAGCCCTCTTGTAGCTGACCAGTGAGACGTTAATATTTACTCACACACTCACTGACAATCGCCAGATGAAATGAGGTGACGAACTTGTTATTTATTTATTTATCGAACGCCCGTGCTTGCCTTCTTGACAATTTGACGCCGAGATCCCAGTACCGACTGAGGATGTCGTCATTCGGGTGTTCATCGAGTTCAGTGCCTTGTAGCAAGTGGTCGCCATCCATTCTAGCATAGTAAAAGAGTGGACAGGCCTCGTCAGCAGCCAGGCCAAGACTGTATAGGTGTGCTCCCAAAAAGTCATGTCCGGTGGTCAGGCGAAAGCGGGCAACAGCCTCGGCTCTCTCCAGGTGCCTCGGGATTGAACCCACAGTGGTCAGAGTTTCCCAAGGCCTTCCAAGGCTCTTGGTTTTTTGAGTTACGATTGTATATTAAGACGAGCTTGTAGAATCAGGCAAAACGAAAAAAAAACCATTGTATCGAAAAATTTTATTTGGATAAAAACCACTACGAGATAATTCGTGAGTGGCAGCACACAGGAATCTTATACAGTGACTCCAGACTACGAGTTATCTAGTAGTGTTTTTTTTAATAAAAATACTGTAAATGTTTTTACAATATTATATCAATAACTTAATATTATGCCTTTTTGTAAAATTTCATGTTTTCGTTAAAATAAAACCTGGTACCCGGGGCAAGACGCTCTAAATTTACTTGGCAGTCAATGAGCTAAGAAAGATTTCTAAGAATAAATGCTGTAAATATGGGTTGTCCTTTCATTTATCTTTAAGACGAAGCCTCTTGCTTGTCTTATTTGTTTTCATAATTCTAAAATTATTTTACGATTGGTATTTCTTACCTCAACACACTCCCCCCCCCTTTTTATGTCATTAGCATTTTGTGTACTCAACTTCCAGTAGACGAAAAATGCTTCCTTTTTATTTTTGTTTTACTTACATTGTATTTTATCACTAAGTTTAGTGATTTAAGTTTATGCAATCTTATAACATGAGCTCATGGAACTGGAAAACTATCAAAATAGAGTATTGTTACAAGATTATGTAAAAACAAATGTGTGATTATATTTATTTACTAAGATTCAACAGATCGGTAATGTTCATATCCAAATAATTTATGTATTTAATTTTTTATGAAAAATTGTAAGTATATTTTATTATATTGAAAGATCTAAGTATATTTTTACACATGTAAACACCAAACTGAATTCTATAGCATTTTAATGTATGTATATTGTACACTATCAAAAATTTTATGTATGCTATTGTAAAACTGTAATAAAACTTTTACGATGATACAGTTGTTATTCACTATACTATCTTTTATGGAAAATGTAATCATATCCAAGGAGGGAAGGAACCTTTGTAACCATTGCTTCAACGTCCTTTATCAGTTTGTAAATGATACGCTCTCTTTTTCTATTTTCAATACGATCTTTAACTCATGACCATAAGAGCCTAGTGGTTATGGTCGGGAACTCGTGGCTGGCGTATCATGAGTTCGTGCCTTAGTGCCATTGAAGACACGCCGTGTAGAAGGGCTGATGCATGTTAAATATTCATGCATCAATGTCCCCCATTGATGTGGTGAGATAGTTTGAAGAGGGGAATGGCTCAGGTATCGTATTGCTCTATAGTGCTACGTTAATATACACGAACTCTAACACACATACTAAATACAATTGTTTGCAGGACACGTATGTGTATACAGGAGGTTTCGCTATCTGACCTATATAAACAAGGACTTTGAGGATTTATATGACACTTTTTTTAATAAAAGTTTCATTCAAAACACCCAGAAAGCTAAGGGGTTAAAATGACTTGTGCATGGATAACGGAAAATTTTAAAAAAATCTGTTTTTTCTTAAACTATGTGTTTTCCGAGATTAGTGGATCTAAATCTAACCCCCTTCTTTAACAGTAAAAAAAAAAGTTCAAAAACTTGCGGCTTTCGCACCGAATTATACGTAGATTTATATATATGGAAGTTTCTGAGCATTTAATTAGTACAAATAAAATATACTTAAATGAGATAGATGGATCTGCTGCAAAATCTTCTAATATAATTGATCGAATATAATTTTTCATTTAAATTTATAAAAATTTGTTACTTTTCATTGAAATCTATTTTAATTAATAATCTTACCTTCTGCTACAAGGACAAAATGCTAGTTTCAAACAAAGTTTAAAAAAAATAACTTTATTTCAGAATCGTTTGATGAAAAAAAATCTCTCTTTGAGGGAGAGAAAACAAATTTTAAAACAAGCTTTATAATTAAAAGGAATATTTAAAATATTTCTTAAGTTAATGTTCCTAGTCCTAACGTATATACTTATGGAAAGATTATTATTGAATAAACACAACTTTTTCGGCAAATTTAATGATGTACTAATGAATTAAAGATCTGGAATAAATATAAAAAAAGAAATAATAAATAAGAATAAATATATATATATATAAACAGATAAAAGAGTTACACAAATAGAATTTGCATGAATACATTGTATACACGAATACAAGCATATATGATGGTATGAATGTTTTCTTTCAACAAAAATTTTTTTTAAAGTCAAACTAATGTTAAATAGAATTTAATAATAAATAAAAACTAATTATATAAAAATTATTATAATTTTTATAGCATACATATTTTATATTTAAATGTTACAACTTAATCATTATCGATTTTTACTTTTTAAATGTAAAATTACGTATTTTTACTTTGAAGTTATTCGAATTCCTGAACTTTGCAACTAGAGTGCTACAAGAAAGTTGCACGACTTTTTTTTTAACTTTTTGCCATCAAGTGATCTAAATGTTTTTCTTTCGTTTTATTTTTAAAAATATTACAATTTCTTATTTCCGTTTTCCTCTTTATTTCGTTTTATATTCTTAATTTCCGTTTTACCATCTGGAATAAATATTTTAATTCCGTTTTGCCATCGCTTTAATTATTTCTTTTTTTCCGTATTGCCATTGAAGGTACAAATTTCTATTTTCCGTTTTGCCAATACAGCCAACATTTTTTTCTCCCGCTTCTTTATTCCTAAAAAAAATTTTTTTTTTTGTAGTTGCCAGCACAGTATAATGAATTTATTTCTTCCTGTTTGTATTTTCAAAAATAAATTTGATTTTTTAAAAAACTTTTTCTGTTTATGCTACAAAACAGCATCGTTTGCAATTTGATTTCTAAAACAAAAATAGAGAATTTAAATTTGATTTTTAAAGCAAAAATAGGGAATTAAAATTTTACTTTTCCCTTTATTTTTTATTTATTATTATTATTTTGCTTTTACTTAAATTTGTTTTCTGAATATGAAAAAATTCCTTAGTTGAATTTTATTGTTATTTTAGATAATTTTTGTTTAAAGCAAAGCTGGTAAGCGTGGAAAAAACTTTATTCATTATAATAAATTAACAGATTGCCTGATTTTTCAAATTTCAAATTATTTTCAGTTAGATTCTTTTTTATTGTCCATTTTTTAATAATTGTGTGTTCTGCAATAAAAAAACAATGTTCCAGAATGTGAGTTTTTTATAACTAGAATCTCAACTTAAAATTAATTCTTTTTTATACTCTATATATTAATGTTTTTGTCTGTAGAAGAAGGTTGCTTCATTAACTTTTATTGTTTATTTTGCAAATTATTTTTTTTACAAGATAAATCTTTTTACTGGGGAAAAAATTTCACTTTATTGTATTAAATTTATAAATCAATAAACTCATGAGATGAGTTTTTATTTTTCACATTCTTTATTAGTTTTTTTTTGCGTGTTTTTTGTTTTGTGTGTGTGTGTGTGTGTGTACTTTTGATTATTGAACTTCTTAAATGAAATACAGAGGAGCAAGCGCAATTTTCCATGTATTTATTATTTATAGGAATGAATATAGTAGAGATCGCGTAAGCTGCACTGAAAGAAAAAGCACGTTTTCAGGTTTTGTTTCCCTTTGGAAATCTACTTTTATGGAAGTATTATAAATGTGCATTATTATAGTTATTGTGTAAAAACTTTGTAATGTAAAAATGTTTGAATTATTGTACAATGTGCATTAAGACTTCCTCAAATCATGAATTTCACCCAAATTCCGGATTTCTCACTTGTTGCATTCAAACATTGTTTTTTCCCTACACAATCGTAGCATTTTAGAAATTTTGCTTAATACAAAGAAGGAGTTCATACCGTAATGAGAATTTTTTTTTAAAAAAAAAAAAGGATTTTGTGATTGTTTATTTTTTTTTTAAAGTTCTGGAATTATAATCAAATGATATCAATAATTTTTTATAGCCTGTGATTTACAAACAAATATAAATTTAATGCTATCATTTTTAAAAATTTGCTATATTATCTATGAACAAATCGAAATCCGGTAATGATATTTTTTGTTCATCCGGTAATGATAAGATTCATTTTTTGTTTTACAAGGAGAAAAAATGAATTTCTTAAACATCATTTTTTGAACATGTTCACATTCTAAATTTTTCCTGTTGATATAATATTCAGCTTCAATAGTTATTAAATACTTTTAAAATAATGTTCTGATTTTTTTGATTTTTATACCATTTTTTAATTGTTTATGAACTTTTTAGAAAATTATTTTTTAAGGAACGCATGAAATTTAATACATCCATTTTTGTATGTGAGTTATATATAAATCCTATTTTAATTTTTACAACATATTCAAATTATGTGTATTGCTTAAACTGTAGCCCTGAGAGGAATCTGTATCAAAAATCATTGGAGCCTTTATTTTGGAAAAAAAATTAAATTGATCACACTAAATAATTTTATTCGAAAAGTACTAATCATACATAGACATACATATTAAAATAGCTTATTACTTAACAATTAGCCTAATTGTTTAATAGGTGCCTTTCTCGAATTTTTTTCGGCAAACGCATTTGTATCAACGCATTTATAGCAGAAGAGAATTCCAGTTTTTTTAAGTTCATCTATTTCTATCGACAGTATTGCTAAATCCGATAAATGATCTTGTCCTGTGAATGTTCTAAAATAATTTTTAGCTTATTACAAAAATTTATTTTAGCTGTGCAGTTTTGACAGGAAACGGTCAAAAGTATCAGACATGCTGTAATAACATCCGGAAAACTGGAGTCGAGATTACTGAAATTAAATATAACCATAATTCAAAGAGCTCCTTGATAGAAGGAATTTTCTGAATTTCTGATTTTAAACAGATTCTTAAGACAATTAATTGTTAAAAGATATTATGTCTTAAGTCCTTATCTTGTTCACTAACTGGTTTTGCAGCCTGCTTTTTTTTTTCTTTGATGATAAGATTTATCCGGATGGGATTTCGAAATTATTACTAAGATCACGGAGACTGAAATCTTGTCGGGTTTGAGTTACTGCATCTGACAGAACACACCTGAATTGAAATAACACATATTGTGTGTGTGGTTTTGAAAAATGATTCCGGATCTGTGTGTGTGTGTGTGTGAAATTCTCACATCTTCTGATTACCCCAGGGGTTGGCCACCTGAGGGGGGGAGGTACGGTGGATGCTATGCACCCTGACCCTGAGATTGAGGGGGCCCCAACATGATCGAAAGTTATAGTAATGTTCAATTGAACATGAAAACTTGACAAAATTCCTGCCATTATAAATATGACGCGAAGTATCTTAAACATTATTATTGTAGATTTCTGAGTTTCTGTAATCTTCAAAATGATTCTTCATAATGCGAGTTAATTATTTCACATTTAATTATTTTTACAATTAAATAAATTTATTTAAAAAAGGTTTATAAAACATTAAATGTTTCTTTAGATAATTATTTTGTATTTTAAAAATTAAAATAATTACTGTAATTATATAAATATTTATACTATATTTTATATTGTTGTTGCTTATGCCACCTGATCGACAGTAACATCAGATCAAGGTCCACGAAATTCATTGTGGCTAAGGGCTAGAATTTTACACCTGTCGTTAGCCTTAGCTTTGAGCCCCATTAA